>WBHY01138682.1:0-46614 GCA_009849755.1 Solanum phureja
AACAAATCAAATTAACACCAAATGTACAATTCAATAGTTAACTTGAAATATTAATTTCCAAGAGAAACTCAAACATATTTCCACCAATGTACATTATGTAAAGGAACCATCTTCATACTTGTTTTTCTCGATAAATTGTTGGAGGAACAATGTTCTTGATAAAGACAAATATAATCTTTTAGTTAGCACAATAAGTGTTCCACGGTATTACGCATCATTCCTTAACATAGTTTTAAATTTCTAAGTATCTTATTTTTTATCCTTATTTTATATTTCATTCACATCGAAAAACCGATTTAAAAACACCAAAATAAACCAAACCGAAGTAGAAAAAATCGAACCGAACTGAATTAGTTTGGTTTAATATACGGTGTACACTTTTCTAAAATCAAAAACCAAAAAACTGAACCGAAGTTTGATAAAACCGAACCGAATAACCGAACGCCCACCCCTACATGAAACGAGTTTTGTCTAATTTTCTTGTTTTCATTTATGATTTGAGAGTGCACGCTCAGATCTAGCTTAGATCTTAGTGGGTTGCTCAAAACAGAATTCATTAAGTTGAAAATTAAATTGATAATCACATTTTAGTGTTGAATCTTGAGGTTGCTCTGAAGAGAGATTCAGGTTTTCATTGTTGAATGCAAGTCTTGCTTGAAAGAGTGGTCAAATATAACGTATTATGTTTTTTGTTGTAATATATGACTGAGACAGAAAGAAGATTTCATGATTTGTGTTGTTGAAGATGACCTAGCCTACCTATGATTGAATTAGCAGGTCTTGAGATTGCAATGGATCATTGAATGAGGGTTGAATTCCAAATTTCCCAATTCCAATTATCCCTTGCTTGATTTTTTATTTTCACAATCTCACATCCTAAAATAAGTGAACATTGTTGATCCACGAATTACTTTTACTCAATCAGAAGATTAGCCTTCTAAAGAAATACCCAATATCAAGCAAAATGGAAATTTAGAAGCCACTAATGAACGCCAACACATATATATTAAAATAAAAGTAAGACCTCTTAAATCATTGACACAACCTTTTGGAACTCCAACAAATCGTAGGTATTAAACAGTGATTAGAATGAAAGAAAGTAGTATTGCTCACAATATAGGACATTACCATAACCCAAAACTCAAACAATTATAGTTGGAAGCTAGGAAGTCAATAAATGTGAACTATAAACAAATGTTGGCGATATTAACCAATAATAAACAAAGAAGACACCCTAGTTCCAAATTTACTTGCTCCTCCCCGCTGGTCGTCAATAAAACATATGTGTATTACTCAATAATCCCCACAAACCCTACAAAACCTTCCATGAAAAAACTCTAGCCAAGTCATCATCATACTTTTAACATACTAAACTACATACCTTCTAACCTCCCAAACTCAAACATAACCATACAACACTATATAATTCGAAAGAGTCGATCATCGACTTTACTAAAAATTTTAGACACAAAGCCTACGATGAAGAGACAAAAAGAGAAAAACCTCAACCTTGCCACAAAGTAACTAGGAATAGGAAAGATCTTACATTCCATAACACTACTCTCTCAGCAGCTACCGTCATAACAACTAACCAGGGGATAATGAGTTTCAAAGGTATTCGACATAGCTAATCCAGACAGAATAAGAGAAAAATCAACTTACTTGAGCAAGACAGTTAAGCCAAAGGCACAGGGTATTACTCCATAATGAGTCCAAAGAAAGAAACAATGGCAAAACTATAAATTAATAAATGAAATTATCTAGAGGGGATAAACATAGACACATAACACAAAATAAGGATTTGACAACAAATAACAAGTAGAGAGAAAGGCATATTGAAATGTATGGGAATAAAAACTCCAAAAATACACCCCATAGGCAATCAAGGTTTAAATGAAATATGAAATCACACTTATACTAGCTATACCTAGTACCTCAGCCCATGGCCTGCCTGTAAGAGCATTAAATGGAATGTGTCTGACCCTTAAATAAACATATGTATCACTAATTACAGTACTCAGAGCACCACTTCCAACACTCGGGTACTTTCCCTAGCTAACTTTATGAAGACCCTAGGGGCTTGAAACTGCTAACCATGCATTATCAAAGGTCAACCTGTATGAAATTCCTTAGCAAAGTTGTCGGACTTGCAACAATGATAACACTTCCAACTAAAAACAACCTGGTAAGATGGCCAAACTTAAATGAAATGAACCCCAAAACCTGAATATTCAAAATGAAAATAGTGAGAAATTTGTCGTGAACTCTATCCACAATAAGGAATCAAGAATGGAATTCGTAAGATTTCCCTATTGCCTCGTGGTGAATGAATACAGACGTCTCCACTTTGATCTATAAGACTTTACTCGACACTTGGTTACATATCGATGATACCAGCAAACCTAGATCTCTAATACCAATATCTCACAACCCTTAAACTCAGGTCATGATTCCACCCACTACGTTCAACCACTAGGTAAGCGAAACGAATAACAAAGACTTTTCGCTGTGAGGGGACTGTGTAGTTGTTTTTCCTCTATGAAGTTCTTTTTTTTTTATTCTTGTAATATTAATGAAGTCCCAATCCCTTGGTTTAACTTGGAGCCTTCAATGCATATAATTGTCGTAAGATGGACCTAGTTGTATTATACCTTTGGGTGATTTATTCATGTAGGAGAAAAGACTCTAGAATTATCTGTCACGCCCTGAGCCTACACATGGGTGGGACTGGCACTAGAAAACCATTGTCGGCCTCAAGCGAACCCTTGGCCTGACTTAACTCTCATTGGAAGCCTTACTCAACAAAGATAAATCCATGAAATAAACTAGAGTGTTATAAAGGAAAACATTTAACTGGCCATAAAGGCAACTCAAGTCTTATAATCAAAACAACTGAAATGAATAAAGACAAATGAACTACTAATGTCTAACTGTCTATGAAGCCTCTAATAACTATGAGGGATGTTGAGATAAGAACCCCGATCATCCTAAAAACTGAACTAATAAAGAAATAAAAAGCATCCTCCATAAAGTAAGGAGGCTCACCAAATGACTCTGAAATGCCCAACTGGAAAGCGCTGGATGCTGATCCTGGTTACTTGTATCTGCATCATAAAAGATGCAGGCCAAATGACATTAGTATGGTTAATGTACGAGCATGAGAGGGGAATTCTAAACAATACATAAGCTTGAAGTGGAATCTGAAAGAAACACTTACCTCAGCACATCTCACTCAAGGATACTTAACTCAATGTAGAAATAAACAACAGTAAAGGTGCAGTTTATGTAAAGCAGTTCAAACAATAGATAACATCTCAAAGTATTGAAAAATACCATAATATCTCAGTTGTATATAAGAATACAAAAATAACTCTATTTGGGGAGATTTTAACCGACAACCATCACTATGAGCTATGTGATGATATAGTGTCTTGCTCACATTGTTAGAACTTTCCTATAACTTGCCGGGATATAGAACGCTTCAACTAAGTGGATCCACTAGTCTATGCTAAAATCATTAAGGAATCATTTAAAAAGAATAACCCTTTCTACCCACGTTGGCTACTTGGTTTATGGAGACTTGAGTTGATATGAACTCCGCCCCATATATGTGCTTAATACTACTCCCAAAATATACTCAGCTCATATGCTTTTAAAACAAAAACTCTTTCTTGGTTTGAGATAATTACTCAAATACTAGCTCAAAGGCTCTCTTGGAAATCAGTGTTTCCTCTCTTGTTTAAATGTGAAAACATTTACTCTTTCGGAATACTTGGTTCCCATATATTCTTTTGAAGATATGAACTTCATTTGCTACTCTTACTTAACTAAAAACTTAAGTCTTAAAACAAGATTAAACATTTGCAAAAGGCTTCTTGAAAGGACTCTAAGAACTCTCTAGACTTGGCTCTTAACTTTCCTTGAATTTGAATTTATGGATTCAAGGTTATGATTCATGTTTCTGGATGATTTCTAGATGTTTATAAATTATTTAGAGTAGTTAGAATTGATAGGAAGTGTTACTACACTTTAGAAGTGCTCAAACGGGCTAAACAAATAAAAACGGGTTGGGGCAGATGACCTTGGTGCATCGCGGCAGCCCCAAAGTTAAGAGAGCCATTTCTAGTGCACTCCTGGAGTGCCGCCAAAGCCTTCCTAGCGCATCAGGGGCGCACCGCGCCAGCCTACCTCAGTTCAACCTAACAATTTTTCAACCCATTTTCCAACCTTAATTAAATTAGATTCGATTCTTTTTCTCAATATCTCCTTAGATTCAGATACCCAAAACATGTACCCAAGAATCTAACTCAAACAACTCTTGAAATCGATAAAATATCTCAAGAAACTCATTAATCCCATATAAGTTCAAGACTGAAAGTAATTCAAGAACACAACTCAAGAACATCAAATCCTCAATCTTTTAGGACAAAAATTACACTGAAATAAACATGTTTGATGTGTGGGTGAATGAACCCAATGTTATTTGAACTCACATACCTCGTAGGATGGAATCCTTGGTGAAATCCGTAATCAATTCCTCAAGAAATCGACGAATCTAGACCTTTTCTCCTCCTTTCTCCTCTTGAGTACTTTTTTCTTAAACCCTAGCGTAATTTTTCAATTGTGTAAACTGAACCGATTCAGTTTTGACACCAGTTTAATTACTAAACACGAATTAACTTAATTGGGTATGGAAAAGACCAAAATACCCCTTTAAATCCGGTCAGCTTTCTTTTTCTGGACAACCCCAACTTCGAATAGACATATCTCCCTCATATGAGCTCGAAAATTAGCAAACTAGGCGTTGGAAAGATAATTCCAAGACCTTTCATTGAAAATTTTATTTTTCACCTAACTCGTCATGTACTTAAAGTTATGTTATTTTGAAGTTGACCCAAAAATCATACTTAACATAACTTAGATTTCAGATTTTTATACTTCCAAAATATGGTTCTTTCTAATTCTAGCTCTTTCAAATAGCGGGGTATTACAATATCTTCCCCTTGGAAAAATTCATCCTCGAATGAGATCACTCTAAGTAAACTAAGAGTGTAAAATCTAACATTCAGCTCAAACACCCAACAAGAAAATCTAACACATTCAGTATATCAATTAAAGAGTACTAAGAAGAGAATTATTACCTTGATCTGGAATGTCTCCGGACTAAAAGAGATGTGGGTATATCTTCTTCATGTCCTCCTCAGATTCCCATGTAGCTTCTTCAACAAACTGATTTCTCCACAGAACTTTGACTGATGCTACTTCCTTGGTTCTCAACTTACGAACTTGGCAATCTAGAATCTGAACAGGAATCTCATAATAAGACAAACTATCCTTAATACCAATATATTTAGTTGGTATGATCAGTGAAGGATCGCCCATACACTTTTTCAACATAGAAATGTAAAACACTAGATGAACTGCTGCTAACTCTTGCAGTAGCTCCAACTCATAAGCTTTATTACCAATCCTCTTGGATATTTGGTAAGGACCAATATACTAAGAACTAAGCTTCCCCTTTTTACCAAATCTCATAACACCCTTCATGGGTGAAACCTTCAAGTATATCCAATCATCTACTTCAAACTCTAAGTCCCTTCTCCTAACATCAGTGTAGGATTTATGATGACTCTGCGCTGCTTTCAACCTTTTTAGAATAAATTTCACTTTCTCCATAACTTGATGAACTAAGTCTGGTCCTATCAACCTAGCTTCACCAACCTCAACCCATCCAATAGGAGATCTATATCTCCTTCCAAAAAGGGCTTCATAAGGAGCCATCTGATGCTAGAATGGTAACTATTGTTATAAGCAAACTCAATGAGAGGTAGATGATCATCCCAATTACATTGGAAATGAATCACACAGTCCCTCAAAATTTCTTCTAAATTTTGAATAGTGGGCTCTGCTTTACCATATGTTTGAGGGTCAAAAGCAGTACTCATGTTCACCTTGGAACCCAAACCTTTCTGAAATATTTCCAGAACTGTGTAATAAATTGTCCACCACTATTTGATATAATCGAAACTGGGACTCTATGAAGTCTTACTACCTCTTGAATGTATAACTTGGCATAATCCTCTGCTGAATGGGTAGTCTTTACCGGCAAAAAGTGGGCTGATTTAGTCATTCTATCAACAATCACCCAAATAGAATCATGTTACCTGTGAGACCGCGACAAGCTAGTAATAAAATCCATATTGATCATTTCCCACTTCCATTCCAGAAGTTCTATATTCTAAGCCATACCACCTTGCCTTTTGTGCTCTCCTTTAACTTGTTGGCAATTCGGGCATTTAACAACAAACTCAACAATACCTTTCTTCATACTATTCCACTAATATACTTCTCTTAAGTCACGATACATCTTTGTGGAACCCGGATGGATAGAAAATCTGGAGCTATGAGCTTCCTCCATGATCCTCTCTTGGAGTTCATCCACCTTTGGTATGCACAACCTACCTTGTTACCTCAAAACACCATCTCCCCCTTGTTCAAAATCCATCACTTTTTGCTTATGAACATTTTCCTTCAATTGAAGAAAAATAGGATCTTGGTCTTGTTTCCCTTTCACTTTTGACACTAATGATGATTCAGCCCCATTCATCACCACTTCTCCTCCTTCTGTGGAATCCATTAATCGAAATCCTTATCGTGCAAGTCTATGCAGATCTTTCGCTAACTCTCTCTTTTCTTTTTCAACATGGGTGGTACTACTAGAGACGACCTACTCAAAGCATCAGCAACAACATTAGCCTTACCTGGGTGATAGAGAATACTCATGTCATAATCCTTACATAAGATTAAGCTCTTTCTAACTAAACACATACTGAAGACTCTTGTAAACAGTGAACACATCCACATGAACACCATAAAGATAATGATGCCATATTTTCACAGCAAATACTACAACAACCAACTATAGATAATGGGTTGGATAATATTTCTCATGAACTTTCAGTTGTCTAGAAGCATAAGCTATAACTTTACCATTCTGCATTAACACACAACCCAAACAAACTCTGGACGCATCACAATATACAACAAAGCCTTACGTAGTCTCTGGTAAGGTCAATACTGGGGCAGTAGTCAACCTAGTTTTCAATTCCTAAAAGATTTTCTCACAAGCTTCAGGCCATTGAAACTTAACTATTTTCTGAGTCAACTTGGTCAAAGGAGAGAAAATAGATCAGAAACCCTCGACGAACCTTGTATAATATCCAGCCAACCCCAAGAAACTCCTAATATTAGTTGGAGATGTGGGTCTAGGCTAATTCTGCACTGCCTTTATTTATTCTGAGTATCAACTCTAGTTCCATCACCAAAGACAATGTGGCCTAAGAATGCCACAGACTCAAGCCAAAACTCACACTTAGAAAATTTAGCATACAACTCTCTATCCTTTAGAGTTTGGAGAACTACTCTTAGATGACTAGCATGATCTTCCACATTCTTCGAATAGATTAGTATGTCATCAATGAATACGATAACAAACATATCTAAATAAGGCTTGAATACTCTATTCATAAGGTCCATGGATGCTGCAAGAGAATTGGTTAAACCAAAGGACATAACTAGGAACTCATAATGACCATAACTGGTACTGAATGCTGCCTTTGGAATATTGCATTCCCTTACTTTCAACTGATGGTAGCCTGATTTGAGGTTTATCTTAGAAAAATAAGTGGAACTCTGAAGTTGATGGAAGAGACAATCAATTCTCCAAAGAGGATACTTATTCTTTATTAAAACCTTGTTCAACTGACGGTAATCTATACACATTCTAAGAGAACCATCCTTCTTTCTCACAAATAAGACTGGAGTGCCCAAAGGTGAGACACTTTGTCGAATAAATCCCTTCTCAATGAGATCTTACAACTGCTCTTTTAGCTCTTTTAACTATGTTGGTGCTATCATATATGGCGGAATAGATATAGGACGAGTATCAAGAAGAAGATCTATACAAAAATCTATTTCTCTCACAGGAGGGACTCCGGGAAGATCGTGTGGAAAGACCTCTGGAAACTCAATCACGACTAGAACTAACATAATAAGAGGTGTCTCAACACTAGAATCATTAACTCGAACTAAGTGATAGACATAGCCCTTGGAAACTAACTTTATCGCCTTAAGGTAAGAAATAAAATGACCCTTAGGCACTGATGAACTACTCCTCCACTCAAAGACTGGATCATTAGGAAACTGAAACTTAAAAAACTCGAGTTCTACAATCGGCTGAGGCATAACAGGCATGACGCCAATCCATACCTAGAATGACATCAAAATATACCATGTCTAACTCAACTAAAGCAGCCATGGCACTCTTGTGATTGATGGAAATGGTATAATCACGATAGACTCTCTAAACTAGAATAGACTCACCAACGGGTGTAGAAACACTGAAGGGCTCAAAAAGTTTCTTAGGAAGAACATCAAAATTCATCACAATATAAGGATTCATAAACATCAAAAGTAAAGACTTTGATCATACCAGCGACAACATCTAGGGAATTCTTTTGGTCTTGGCGACTATTGATATCATATAGGCAGTTTGCTCTTCCGCTAGTCCCTGAAGCAGCTCCTCTAGGTGCAGCTCTGTCTGGTGGAGCACCTGAAGAAGATTGGGCTCTATTACACCTGTTTCCATTGCCTTGCCTGTTCTTAGGACACTCTTTCATGAAGTGACCCTTTTGACCACACATGAAACAACCAGTGGAGCCATCGCGACACGTTCGGGGTGATTTCTACCACACTTAGCACATGCAGGAGCCTAGTTACCTCTTTGTGCCACACTACCTAGAGACTGTGCATGTCTAGCTCTAAAATTCTGACTATTGTTCTCACATTTGTTCCTTGGTGCAGGTGCACTACTAGATTATTGAGCAGGTCCCTTATGTTTCTATTTGAAAGAAAACAGGTTCACACTATTCTTTTGCTGCATGGACTCATTCTCTGATGTCTTAGCCTTATTGTTTCTAAACTCTTCTCTATCCCTCAGCTTATCCTTCTCAACTTGCTGCACATGAATCATCAACCTTGCTATGTCCATGTCCCCAATTAGCATAGATTCCTAGCCCTCTTTGCTTAACAGACGAGACAACCCAGCAACAAACAAACTCATCCTACTCCTCATATCCGCAACCATCTCCAGAGCATAACGGGAAAGTTGGGTGAACTTCAGGCTATACTCATGAACACTCATAGGTTCCTGCTTAAGGGTAAGTTATTCTCATACCTTGGCTTCTCTCACTTCACGGGGAATGAAACGCCCCTAGAACCTCAAACATAGCCCAACTCAAAATCGGTGCACCCTGAGATCTACCATTCTTCCACTAGTCAAACCAAGTCCTAGCAATACTTTTCAATTTATCGGCAGCTAGTTCCACTCGCTCAGGGTCGGTGACGTGCATAAGCTCAAAACTTTCTGTAGTTCCTCTACAAAACATTCTGGATCCTCAGCGACACTTGAACTAGTGAAGCTTAGATCCTTAGAAATTCATAGATCCATGACCTATCAGTCACTTCCTATCGATTCTCTCTTTGCCCAGCTTGATTGGTCAGAGCTTGACCTAACATGCTGATAGCCTCACTAAACTCAGCATTGGTGACCTCTTCTTGGGGTTGCACTTCAGGTGCATTAGGCACCCTTTATTCCTCGACATTCCTCCCAACAGGACGACCTCTGAAAGATCTTCGTGGAGAAATGATCTGAAAGACATACACAAGCACAAATTAGAAGAAACTTTTAGAGATAAATTTTATCGCACGAAATGAGTATGAAAGAAGTGAGATAGTTCCTAAATGTCGCAACCTCCTAATTATAGATGTGACGTGCTTCACACCGATAACTAGGACTCTACAGACAGAGCTTCATAGACTCTCGATGACTCATAAACTTTGTACTCTGATACCAAGTTTGTCACACCTCGAGCCTACACCCTAGGGAGGACTTGAACTCGAGAATCACTGCTGGCCTCAAGTGAACCCTTGGCCTGGCTTAACTCTCAGCAGAAGACTTACTCAACAAAGATAAATCTTTTAACTGGCAATAAAGGCAACTCAAGTCTTATAATCAAAACAACTGAAATGAATAAAGACAAATGGACTACTAATGTCTATCTCTCTATGAAGCCTCTAATAAGTATGAGGGAAGTCAGGACAAGATCCCCGATCATCCTAAGAAATGAACTAATAAAGAAATAAAAGGGATCCTCCGAAAAGCAAGGAGGGTCACCAAATGACTCTGAAATGCTCAACTGGATCAACGAAGCGTTGGATGCTGATCCTGGTTACCTGTATCTGCATCATAAAAGTTGTAGGCCAAATGGCTTTAGTAAATTGAATGTATGAGCATGCGAGGGGAATTCTAAACAATACATAAGCTTGAACTGGAATATGAAAGTAACACTTACCTCAACTTTACTCACTCAAAGATACTGAAGTCAATGCAGAAATAAACAACAGTAAATATGTAGTTTATATAAAGCATTTAAGACAGTAAATAACATCTCAAAGTATTGTAATTACTATAATATCTCATTTGTATATAAGAATAAAAAAACAACTATGTTTGGGGAGATTCTCTAACCGACAACTATCACTATGAGCTATGTGATGATACAATGTCTCACCACGCTGTCAGAACTGTCCTATAACTTGTCGGGATATAGAATGCCTCAACTAAGTGGATCCACTAGACTATGCTAAAAGCATTAAGGAATCATCTAAAAAGAATGACCCTTTCTACCCACGTTGGCTACATAGTTTATGGAAACTTGAATTATTATGAACTCCTCCCTATATAGGTGCTCAATACTACTCCCAAAATATACTCAGCTCATATGTTTTTCAAACAAAAACTCTTTCTGTGGTTTGAGATAATTACTCAAAAACAAGCTTAGAAGCTATCTTGGAAATCAGTGTTTCCTCTCTTGTTTAAATGTAAAAATATTTACTCTTTGGGAATACTTGGCTCCAATATATTCTTTTGAAGAAATGCACTTCATTTGCTACTCTTACTCAACTAAAAACTCATGTGTTAAAAAAAGATTAAACATTTGCAAAAGACTTCTTGGAAGGACTCTAAGAACTCTCTAGACTAGACTCTTAACTTTCCTTGAATTTGAATTTATGGATTCAAGGTTAGGATTCATGTTTCTGGATGAGTTCGAGATGTTTAGAAGTCATTTAGAGTAGTTAGAATAGATAGGAAGTGTTAGTACACTTTAGAAGGACTCACACGGGCTAAACGACGTAAAATGGGTTGGGGTGGACGACCCTGGCGCATCAATGACGTACCGCGCCAACCCCAAAATTTGGAGAGCCATTTCTGGCGTACTGCTGGGGTGCCGCCCCAGCCTTCGTGGCGCATCAGGGGGAGCCGCGCCAGCCTTCCCAAGTTCAACCTGACGAATTTTTCAACTGGTTTTCTGACCTTAATTCGATTAGATTCGATTCTTTTACTTAATATCACCTTAGATTCAGATACCCAAAACATGTACACAAGAATCTAACTCAAACAACTCTTAAAATCGATAAAACATCTCAAGAAACTCATCAATCCCATATAAGTTCAAGAATGAAAGTAATTCAAGAACACAACTCAAGAACATCAAATCCTCAATCTTTTAGGACGAAAATTACACTGAAATAAAAAAATTTGGCGTATGGGTGAACGAACTCAACACTTTGTTAACTCACATACATCGTAGGATCGAATCCTTGGCGAAATCTGCAATCAATTCCTGGAAAAATCGACGAATCTAGACCTTTTCTCTTCCTTTCTGCTCTTGAGTTCTTTTCTCTCTAAAACTCTAGCTTGATTTTTCAATTGTGTAAACTGAACCGATTCAGTTTTGACCCCAATTTAATTACTAAAAATGAATTAACTTAATTGGGTATGGAAAAGACTAAAATGCCCCTAAAAATCCGGTTAGCTTTCCTTTTCTGAACAGCCCCAACTTCGAAGGGGCATATCTCCCTCATACAGAGCTCAAAATTAGCAAACTCGGTGGCGTTGGAAAGATAATTCTAAGACCTTTCATTTAACATCTTATTTGACACCTAGCTCATCATGTATTAAAAGTTATGGTTGTCTGAAGTTGACCCAAAATTCATACTTAACATAACTTAGCTAAATTTAAGATTTTCATACTTTCCAAAAATGGTTCTTTCTAATAATAGTTCTTTCAATTAGTGAGGTATTACATTATCTTTGTATGTTGCCTCTTTCTGATCCATTTTTCTTCTAGATTATGGTTTTTCCTCCTTTTGTTATCATTTTTGAGTTAGTTTTAGTACTTGGGCCAAAATATTTGGTTGACGATCAACTGGATTCTAGGTTAGTTCCAATGCTCTAGTAGTGTGACGTTTGCTATTTATACTTTTGGTAATTGCGAAGGTGTTGTTTATACTTGATGATCCTTTATTTTTTATAGGTGTTCAAGTCAATTATTTAGTGTGGGAATTTATTTGGAGATGAATTAAGTTAACAATAGTCCTCTAACACAAAGTTGAGTTGAATGTTTTCAGTAGAGTTTTCATATAAGATTTTTCTTAGGCAAACCTGAAAGGATCATATCTCTTAAAATATGAAGATTTTGGTGGTCCATAGTCAATTAAATTAAAAGTCAATCAGCCTTCTATCGAACACCCCCAAGTTTCTGTCATTCCATGATTGGGATAGAGAGTTATAATATTTTACTAAATATTGTAGTGAAGTAGGAGTTTAGCCGCGGGAAGATTTTATAAAAGGTAATTTTCTTGTTCATATACCACTTGGAAAACCTTAAAACCGTATTCACAACTTCTATAAAGCCCTAAATAATTATATTTCAATCTCTTAACATCTTCTTCTCCTCTCTCAAACCCTAAGATGAAATTCTTAAAAAAATCAAAGCTTAAGAGTTTCAAGCAAGATTCTTTCAAATATTTTTCAAGATTCTTCTTCACGCAGTGTTAATTCATTTTTTTTTCAAGATTTTTCTTGAAGGTAAATCCTTCTCCAAAGATTTTAATCTTTACAATTCAAATTCCTTCTTAAAATCATGAATTTTCAAGAAACGAATTCAAAAATCTGAAGAAAGGATTTCTGGATTGTTCTTCTTCAAGTTAGAGTTATTTTTACAAGATTAATGGAGCTTGTAAGGTATGTAATATTATCAAAGTGAGGAACTTTGTTCTTCTTCGAACCCTAATTCTACAATATATGTTTTTTAAGATCAAGACTAGGGCTCTTACCCCGAATTTTATTATTTTGACTTCCCATTATCTCTAATCATTGGTTCTTGATAATAATCAGCAAAATTATTTTACTTCATATCACTAGCTAATTATTATTAATTATACCACATGGACCCCTTTCTAATCAAAGTTATTTAAAAACCTTTTCATAGTATTTCATATGCATTAATTTCACAAAGAAAGTACGTTCAAGATTTCGAAGAATTAGTTCAATAACGAGTTCAAGAAAGGATATTTTGTTTTAACTTCATTATTTTGAAGAAGTATTTCAAGAAAGCATTCTTATTTTTAATTTTAAGGGCATTATTTAAGAAGAGTTTCAAGAAAGTATATTTTTCTTCTAGTGCATTATTTTCAAGAAAGTATTCTTATATTTAATATCAAGTGCATTATTTAAGAAGTATTTCGAGAATGTATATTTTACTTCAAATTTATTTCACCCGAAATCTAGGGTTTTATGCTATTCTCCACGAGTTAAATTCATTGTGATTTAATTAATTATATTTTATCTTGTTATGCATGATTTAACTTAATTACATGATTTTTATTGATTTCACATGAACACAAGACTATTCCTAGTATATTAGTATAAACTATGTGTATAAACTCACTATTTATGATTATGAATCTATGCATGTTTTAAGAAAGTGATGATTTATTACTAGAAGTGGAAAACTAGCAAATCTAGTCAAATATGAGTTAATAAAAAATGAAATAAACAAAAATAGATAAAATACTCGACTCGACTAATAATTTAAACGGTAAAAACGAGTTACCCAATGGGTAATAGGGTAAAAATGGGTACTCATATTATTCTATGAAACAAGTTTTCCGCATTCTCAATGAGCTCCAAAATGACCAAGTCATAAAGCATCTAAAAGACAATAAATAATCAATTTGGTACTCAAGACAAAATGACCAGTTTCTATAACATGAATCTAGAACACTTCTAATATGAAGTTATGATTGGGTTTGTAGTCTTAATTGTTGCCTTTCCAAGTATTTTGACTATGATATAATTATGACTTTGTCTATTCTGTTGGGATTTGACCTAGCATTGGAAGACTTTGGAATGGAAGCCCTACTGAAGGTAGAGGTTTTGTACTTAGAACTAGTTCCTTTGTCCCTAACTACGTGCCCCCGTAGAATTTACCTTAGGAAGACATGGCTAGTTGATCAACCTAACCTAATATGTATGGTCCTTACCTTGGCAAGTAGGAAAATCTCTTTTCGGTGTGGAAAAGACACCAGATTCCATCTTACAGAACTGTAACACCCCGTATCCTAGACAGATGATGAGTCTGAGATTTGGACTCATTTAGGACTTTCTTTTGCTAGTTTTAGTGTCCTCAAATGCCCAATCTATGCTATAAGCTTATGTTAAGACCTTCCATTTCAGGTTTTCGAGATAAGGAGCAAGGTAAGGACACTAACAGGTAAAAAGGAGCATAAGATGCTGAAGAAGTGAAGAAAGGTAATCCTGGTGATCGCCAAGACCACTTGACGATTCCACCCGCCTAAAGTTCCAGTATGCCAACCCTGAGGGAAGAGACCAAGTCGGTGACATGAATGAGCAGTCGGCGAATCACTGATCAGTTCCGAGATGACAAGATGGATCGCCTAAAGTTACAAGACTTGAGGATGCTGAGAACCAACACATAACGGCGATGGAATAGAGCAAAGAGCAGATCACCGAACCACTCACTGAACCCGACTTATCTCGCATAATGGCCTTTTGGGCCAAATTTTGGGCAACTATAAATTAAATTTTGAACTGTAAATTGCGCAGCTTGCTATCATTTAGCAGAGTCTTCTTTGGAGTTTTAGAGTTCCATTGTAAACCTTTAGTTTTATGAGACTCAATTTGGAGATTTTGCAAGTGGGTTGCTTAAATTCCTCTATTTTGGACCATAAAAAAAGACTTGGGAGCGTTTACCCAGACCATGGCGAATGTATTTTGTAATCATTTTCATATTTTTATGATGTGTGGCTAAAACCCCAATTCTTGGGGTGTGATCATGTGGTTATAGGTTTAATTAGCGTATGGGTATTGTTAATTAATAGTTTAAACGCTATATTAAAGTGGTTTTAATCATTATCTCAATTTTAATTTATGAATTATAGGTGCAAATGCAGTTCTAATTTTGTTTTCTTAGCTTGCTCGTGAGAGAGAGGTTTTGGAACCAAGGATTCTGATTATTGGTTTGTAGGTATTGGGTTGATATGGGTTCATCTCGAGAGAGTGAATCCTAAACTCAATCCTAACCATCTAGCTCGAGAGAGTGGATGAATTAAGGTGTGGGTTGTTCTTAATTGCTATGCTTGTTGATGTTCGAAAGAAATCACTTGATTCGGGTAGTTGTCTGAGAGAAAGCTATCTCCCTCATAGTCTAGTTTACCCACTTATCTTTAACTTTCTATTAGTAGTTACAATTATCCATATAGAGAAATTTGCTTATAATCAATCACATCTTGAGAATTCCTCTCTATATTGTTATCTCATCTTTATTTGGCTGCGTTGTAGTTGATAATTCCAAACAGAAAACCCCCATTTGACATTCATTTCACCCATTTTAGATTTGTTTACATGTGTTTTTCGATAATTTCTATTCCTTTAGGTGATTTGACCACATTTGTACTTCCTAATTGAATTTGAACACGTACTGCTTCCTGTGGGTTCGACCCTAACTCTTTGTTGGGTTTTATACTGACTAACGATTGTTGAAACCTAGTATCAGATGAGGTGTAGTTGAAACATTACTTCAAAATGGTACTGCTACCGAGGAGTGCTGTTGTTTAAAATTCATTTAGTGAAGTTGAATTGTGATCTTTTTGGTTGTAGTTGAATCGACTTACTTTAGTTTTTGTTTTTTGTTGATTGTGTTTAACAGATGAAAAGATGAGCGTAAACGGGAGTAATGGTAGCCAAGTGGGCCACCAAGATGATATTGGGAACCTTCATGTGTGAATGACCCAATCCATTCTGGTGGAGTTGGTGCAATACATCTTCCTCCAATTGAAGGGAAACTTGTCTTTCATGTTACAAGCACAATGCTATAACTCCTCCAAATGAAAGGCCTATATGGAGGTTTGTTCACGAATACCCTCACGAGCATATTCGGAACATTGTGGACATTTGTGGTCCGTTCTCATTCAAGAACGTATCACAAAAATTAGTCTGTCTCAGTTTGTTCCCATTTTCTTTGATGGGTGAGGCTAGCAAATGGTTGGCTGAGTTACCAAGGGATTCCATTACTTCGTGGATGAACTAACCGTAGCATTCTCTGTGAGATTTTTTCCCATATCGAAGATGACGGCGCTTAGAGATAGCATCCAAGGTTTCAAAGCTTGGAGGGTGAGCCTATCCACAAGACGTGGCTGAGGTTTATGAAATTGGTACTTAAATGCTCGACTCACGGACTGCCCAACAATATGCTTCTACAATACTTTTATATGAGTCTTATTTTGGTGAACAAAGGAGTGGTTGATCAATTTGTTCCGGTGGTATAATGCAACAAACCTATGAAATAGTGTCGCAGGTTCTTGATGGCATGACCAAGATAAGCAAAGCATGGTATACTCGTGAGGACAAAGTGTCTCCTCTCACTTTTAAAATGACAAAAGAGAAGGTCGAAAATGATCGGGAGAGGGACCAAAACATTGCCAAAATGATTACCCAACTGGATATCTTGGCGAGAAATGTGATGGGTAGTGGTGGAAATAGTGTTAATGTTGTTGGTGTTGGTGGAATGAACCCATAAGACGCTCAATTTGAAGCACTTTACAATGAGGTAGGAAACTTCCTAGCTAATCAAGAAGCAGAATATCGTCAAAACTATCTAAGTCAGGGTGGAAATCCGGATTGGAATAGAGATGAAGGATGGAGAGACCATGACAGAGAATGATGATCGGAACTCCAATTGGAAGGAAAGAGAGGGTGACAAGGACAGGTATGTCCCACCTCATGAGCGTCAAAATCCAAACGAGTCTTAAAATGTCTGTACGAAAGACATGCTCTCATGTATTCTCAACAAAGTTTAGGGGTTGGACAAAGTGTTGAAGGAGATGAACGAGGATGTCTCTACACTTAGTTAGACGGTCACCTCCAATTCCAGGTCAATCAAGCAGTTGGAGACCCAAATGGGTCAAATTTCTTCTCAGTTGAATCCAAGTCCAAAAGGGGGCCTACTAAGTGATACCTTGGCAAACCCGAAGAATGATCCATAGATGGGTAGTTTCATCGTTCCACGATGTTACCTAAGGCACTTCTAGGGAGGCCCCCCAAGTTTTTAATGCTTTAGTTTTTTCTTTTGAATAATGGGTGTTGATTGTGCAAGTTGAAAAGTGAAAAGTGTTGGAAAATGGGTCATTTGGCAAGCCAAAGTCCAGTCGGCGACACCCCGAATAAGTCGAAGAGCCCCGATTTGGACCGCCGTTGGAACCACCAATATTGAAGGGGAACTCTGTAAAACTCAGCGGGCTACATACTTAATAGACGACTCGCCTAATAAGTCTGTGAGCCCAACTTTGTCCACCATTAGAACCCCTAAATTTCTGGGAGTCCTTGAAAACTCTGCCAGGTAAAATACCACTCGGCGCATCGCCAAGTGGTTTGGCGATCTCTACTTACTCCACTGAATGTGCCGCGAATTGAATGGTTTTATAAGGCCAAGCGGTTTAAAATTTCAAAATCCTTCATCTTCTTCTATTTTTAACTGTCGAACTCTCTCACCCAACTTTTGATCTTTCATATTTTGTTATTTTTACCCGCTCTTTTTGTGAAATTATTGCTCGGAATTGTGGAACTTTACCGCCTAGCTATACAAATTCTAAATTCGGCATAAGGTTGGTTTTCCGAAATCCATACTTTAATTTTGTTGTCGAAATCAAATGGAATAGGTAAATTTGTTGTTGTTTTGTGTTGGGTAATTGTTATAATCGTGTTTATGTGTTGGATTTCCTATAATTTGTTGAAATGTTTGACTAAGTGCTTTAATTAATTGATTCTCATGTTATTGCTTGTGAAATCGAGTCTAAATTATTGGGTTGCGGTATTAATATGTTGGGTCAAGTGGGGTGAAGTCTAAGTAACCCTGAATTGTGCTAAATGATGTAATTTTCCCAATGATGGAATGTTTGACGTCATTCTTAAGGGCAAAAGTCATCAAATGGCCAATGTTGGCCAAACCGAGGGAAGTCTAAGTACCCCGAGAGTATGGGTAGTATGGGTTTGACCTCAATTGAATGGTGTTTGTGTTTAATTTTTAATTTGGGGGGTGAGGGCTTGATTTCGAAGCTTGGGGTTCAAAACTGGCACGTTGGGCCGTTTGGCGAGCTACGTCGAGCTCGCCGAGTGGTTCGGCGGTTCACCAAAGTCCCCCACAGATCGCCCTTAATTTCCATTTTTGGTTGAGTTTGTTTTGTAACTTTTGGTGAGATGCCTGATCTCACCGAGTTCACTACGTAACTTGCCCAAAGGTCTTCTTGATCGCCCTCTCTGCGCCCCTAACCCTTAAAATACACTGTAACTTTTGGTGAGATACTTATAGCTCATTGATTGGTGTCGGTGATTCGCTTAATGGCCCTAGATATCGCCGACCGGTCTTGAGTTTTGAAAATTTTTACGCTGGTACCTTCGACTAGCCCGATCTAGCTCACCAAGGTGACTCGGCGACTCGCCGAATCGTTCGGCGAGTCTTTCTGCAACATATTTTTTGTGTTTTTCTGGAAATTGTTCTAAGTGTTTCTCTGTTGTTTTTTAGAAATGGCTAGACCCAAAGTGCTAGGAAGAGACATGCTGCCAAGCAGGCAAGAGGAATAATTATAAATAAGGATGCAACTGCATCTAAAACAAAGGCATCCAAACTCCCTACAAGGGGATGCAAAGGTAAGAGAAAGGGTAAGGAACCCATAACTGAGTTACCGGAGGCCAACTCCGACAGTGAGGGAGTCTACGAGACTCACCGTACTTCATCAGACAATGAAGGAGAGTCCAAGGATTCTCAGGCTTCCATCTCTGAGCCTAAGGATGACCAGCTTTTACATGCCCAGAGGGCAGAACTTTGCTCCAAGGCGATGTATGATCCTTCTAGGATCTCGGTGCCTCAGACTCCTCCTCAAGCTCCAGCATAGACTGTGGTCCCAGCGCCACCAGTACAAGGTCCTCCTCCTCGGTCTCTCAATAGACTGAAGGCCGAGGGACTGAGGACTATTATTGAGAAGAAGAGATTGTCCACAGATGGTGTGTTGGACATGTATCCTGAGATATGGAGCACTATAAGGTACCATAAGTTTGAGATTTTCACTATACCCCGGGGTACTTACATTCCTAATTGGGTCCGGGAGTTCTACTCGGCCTACGGAGATTTAATTCCACAAGGGAAGAAGAAGGCATGCACCTTCAAACCTGTTGACTCCGTGATTGTTTGGGGCAAGAAGGTGAAATGGGATAGTGGGGACATAAATGCCATTGTGGATGTACTTATAACTTGATGCATGACTACCAGAGCATGATTCAGACACACACTGTGGATGATGTAAAAGGTTGACTCGCTTCTCTTCTCTCTGACAGTACCCTAAGGTGGATTAAGGCCGGAGTGCCAATAAAGAAAAAGGATATCAATGTAGTGGCAAGGTATTAGTTCGGGTTTATTAGATGTACAATCATGGCATCTTAGAATGAGTCTATCCTCCTCCACCCAAAGGCAACTTGTCTTCGATCTATTAATCCTAGGAAGAAGATCAATCTAGGACTGATAATTGAGTATGAGATGAACATGAGGTCCAAGCAGCGCAAGACATCTTTTCCCTTTTCGGTATTGATCACCAAGCTATGCAGGCTAGCCCGGGTCACTCGAGATGAGAAGATGGATGTGGAGGTGACGCCGACCTCCTCTACTGACATCCGGTGTATTGTGGCCGAGTACCAAAAGGGTGAGGCTGAGAGGAGGAGACCAGCCCCGGTGGACACTTTCCTAAGAAGTGATACTGATTCACTACCTGGAGAGGCAGTTATGCCTACTCCGGCCACTGGGCCTTCATGTACTTCTGCATCTACTTTATCTAAGACTCTGAGTACTTCTGATGCTCCCCTGACCCATAGATCTACTGCTAGTAGTACTGCCTCTAGGTCTCTGATCACCCAGACCATGATGTAAAAGATGGGGCCTTTGGCCTAATCAGGTGTTGTGCGTGCCTCCCGGCTGGAGGCCGTGATTCCAGGGATGATTGAGAGAGCTATTACTGCTATGTTGGATCCTCTCAAGGCTTCCATTGATGCCCTCTCAGCGAGAGTAGAAGTTTGTGAGAAGGGACGAGTTTCTACTAAAGAGGTGACGATCTTGAAGGCCGATGTTGTTGAAATAAGGAAGGATGTGGACCAGCTGAAGTCCATTGATATGTCCTTGATCTTTTGCACTATGGAGATCGCATATGACCCGAGTGTAGATATTCCAGCGTGTTCTGAGGTACCTTTGGCTACCACTGGAGATGATATTAAAGCTGATGTTGTTGTTGCTGAGTCAGAGGCCGAGACAGATGATGAGTAGCTCGGTGTACAGGAGGATACTATTTATGAGGGTCTGACTGATTTTGAGGAAGTCATGTTCCATTCAGCTGTTCAGACTTCCCTGAGGGAGACTTCCATGGTGAGCTCCAGTGGAGCTAAGGCTGATGATACACCGGGCATTGATGCCCCGACAGATGGAGTGACTGAGATGCAAACTTCACCTAGTCTTAGCCTGGCGGGATGACTTCTTACCTACCGCTCTGTTGTTTTATTGAATATTATGTTTTGTTTAGTTGCATTTGAGGACAATTTCTTACTTTTGTTGGGTAGGGTGAGGTATTTCCATACCTACCTCTTATGTTATTGATTTTGTTTTGTGAATATTGGGCTTATTTTGTTGATATATATATATCTTGTTATGATCTTGCGGATATTTTAATAAGTATTAGTATAGGTTTCATTGATAGTTAGAGTTGTTGCATTCACTCTACTCTATTCCATATTCATTTCAGATTACAATTGTTATATACAACAACTTTGTTATAAAATATATTTAACTACTATTACACAATTATGCTTCCGATGAGTCATTTTAATTCTTAGACATGTTCATATTTAGTTGCTCATGACTATGCCAGTAAGAATGGTTGTCTTGGAGTCACTTGTGATTCTAAGAACCGTGTTATGACTAAGGTGTAGTCTCGGAACGTGATGGTTAGGATGCTTAAGAAAAAGTAGGCTACAATCTACTTGTTCTTTAACATCCAAAATATTCTGATAATCACAAACAATATAAATTGCAAACATCGCACGCGTAGAGAAAAGGAACTAACCTGATATCCAATTGGTCCTCGACTAAAGCATTCTGCACAAATACTCTATCTAACTCAACAACGATAACAAAAGTATAAAAACTTTAATGAAGCAGCAAAAGGGATCATAAGTAATCAACATACAAAGGACAAACTCAAGATTCTTCTCTCGTATAGGAATAAAACTATCCAAAAGTACAAAACAACTAGCTCCATCCTATGGTGATAATATTCATCCAAGGATCCAAAGCTAACAAAATGATCGGATTTCATTAAAATTACCAGTATATCAAGATCAAACCTCACATAGAAAGAAAAACCATACGGTCCCCGCAACAATGAAGGGAACCTAACTAAAGAAACACTCCCAAGAGGAAGATCTAAAAGCTAAGCATCAACCTAGGCTCATTCCAAGGCCTTAATTGCACTGACTACCAAAAAAGCAAGGGGAAACAACCCCGAAGAGATAAACAACACTAAACAAATGCCTAAAAAAAGGAAACTCCAACCGAAAATAAGGATTGCACAAATCTAAACTACTGGAAGGCACAAACGGGAACAAAAACAAGGATAAGGAAGATAATCCTAAGCCTTAACACACAGTCCCAAATCACATACAATAAATGGGAAACATTATCTAAGAAATATCAATGTAAGAACAAGTACACCGTAACCTACTTCAAAGTTAAACACGAGCTCTCCGAAACTTCTAAACTTCAGCTCTCCTTTTCAAATACCCTTCGACCACTGCCATGCTAGAGTATTTTTTTTATCACAACATCAATATGAAAATTTAGAAATAAAATTTGCAATAATTAGAATTAGACCCAAAAATTGAATCAAAATGAGAAAGTGGGATCCACACCCGGAATCTAAGAAATGACTCGGCCAAAAGATCCTGAATAGCTAAAAGAACATGTACCCAATAAAATGGACACAATCTAAGCTCGGAAAAATTCTTCCCTCCCTCGAAGATGGTTAAGTAGAGGGATAATATTCAGAACTTCTAGAGGATTTATGTTGAACATATTTATGAAACGTGGTTGAGGTTCAAAAATTTGCTTCTTCAATGTCCCACTAATGAGTTGTCATACATTGTGCTATTGCAATATGTTTACTCGAGTCAGAACAACATCAACAAAGGTGTCACCGACCTACTTATGCGGAGTGGAATCATGAGACAACCATTTGACATAGCGTCCGCGTTGCTTTATGAGATGACAAAAATCAATTATGCATGGTACACAAGTGAAGCTCAGGTGTCGCCTTTGAATATTGGGTTGACCAAAGAACAAATGGATAAGAACAAAGAACGTGATGAAAACATGGCCAAGATAATGAACCAAATGGACCTATGGATGAAACATGTCATGGGAGGTGGTTACAAAGTTGTGAATGCGGTTTGTGCTAATAGTGGTGTGAGTCCTGATGATGTACAATTTGAGACCATATACAATGAAGAGGTTCAATTCTTGTCAAACAAAGAAGGGGGTTCTCATCTGAGCTATCCAAGGCCGGGTGGGAATTAAGATTGGAATAGAGATAGTGATGATGGTTGGAGAGATCGAGACCGAGATTAGTATGAACGAGGTTCAAATTTGAGAGATAGAGATGGCCATCAAGATCATTATGTGTCTCTTCATGAACGTCCAAAGCCGAAGGAAGATGTCCCGCATCCTACACAAGGTGGAATGATCATATAAGGTACTTAAGAAGATGAATGATAATGTCTCATCTTTAAATCAGATAGTGACCTCTCATTCGGTCTCCATAGAGCAGCTTGAGACTCAAATGGGTCAGATTTCTGCTCACCTAAATTCAAGACCGAAAGGGAGACTTCTTAGTGACACCTTGGTAAATCCGAAGAATGAGGCTTGAATGCAGGGCCACGTCGTGCCACAACGTTAAATAAGGCACTTCCTGGGAGAAAACCCAAGTTTTGCTTCTTGTATTAGAATATTGCTTGTTTGATGGCTTAAAGTTTGAAATTTAGCAGGAAAAGGTAATTGGGCTAGCTAAAGTCACCTTGGCGAGCCTGATATAGCTCCCCTTTTGAACTAGCTGTAAGGATGGTTTTCTGTTAAATTCGACTGGTTGAAGTCCACTCGACGACGTTAATAGGCCTCACCGACCAAGGCGCGAACTGAAGGGTCCAAGGCCTTTCAACCGTTTTAAATTCAAATATTTTCTTTATGTTAAATTTTTTGACTCTTGCACTCTTACACTAAAAAATTAGATCATATTTTTCTAGTTTAATTTATGTAGGTGTCCTTGTTTGGTCAGAATTTAATGTGTTGCCATTCCTTCTCTCTTTGCCTTGGTGGTTTCGCATCTACGTTGAGCTTGGTTTTCCGATTTTGGTTTAAATTGCATAAATTGTGTTGTGCATGTGTATAAGTAGTTTATAGATATATTATTTTCCTTGATCGTGTGCTAAATTGATCGTTGATGTCACGCCTCAAATCCCATTAAGACGGACAGGCACCCGATGCCCTAAAGGCCCGAGAGAACCAACATGTAACCTGTCCTTACTATGCATATAACTATGACAATCTTAAAGTTGTGACAAGTTCACATGAGATGCAGCGATAAGATCCAACATAAGTAGACCCAAAATTTATATACAAGACTTGGCCGTTGAGGCCACAACTTGTTAAGACACACTTAAACCATATACATTAGTCTACAAAGTTTCTAAAAGATAGAGAACCTTAGAGTAGGTCCGGACAAACCCCACCTTACCCTTACCTACGATACAATACCAATAATGAATCTACCAAGGACTCAGTAAAGGTCCAAATCAACCTGGAGCTCACCAAAAGTAGTTGAGTGTCGTGTGCTCCTATTGAGAAGGTCTACTAGCTGGATTAGCATCCCCCGCGAGGGACGTCAATACAAAAAAATGTACTGAATATGTGAAGGCAATAACATATATAAAATAAGAGCTCGAATGAAACCAAGTATCAATATATGTGTGCATAAATCAGAACAGAAGACCACCTTTGTTAACTCTTGTGGGATCATGTATGTTACATTCTTGTCTTTACCTTTCTGTGTGTTATGATCTTTATAAGACATGTGATACGAATGACCAACTGTCAGTGGTAGAAGAGGATGACCCATGCTAAGCATTTTAACCCCTGGGATGCGGTCCTCATAATTACACAAATTGGGATCGACCGATGCTAGGCTTTCGCCCCTGAGCTGCCACCCATAATTATACAGATTGCCTTACATAGATTCTTTAATCTTTGAGAATGTTGTTTCGGTGGTCATAATCATTTTTTACATTTTGAACAACGGACCTGTAGTAGAAGACATGAAAATAATACTTCAAGGCAGTAACAATGACATAAGGAGCTATGTAACATCAATGTATTACTTGTGAGCTTAAATGGCACAATTGACTTCAACTGACTAAGAGGAGGATTCACCAAACTTGCTTTTGCAAATACCATTTCTATACCAGCACATAGGAGGATAATTACACAAGTATAAAGTAGTGAGCATATAATGAAGTAATTTTATATACTAAGGAGAGGGGGAAATGTTGTTAGCTATTTGGAGATCATACGCTGCCACTATGTTTCCTTTACTAGGAATAGAACTTAGGAAATTCACTTATTGATATTAATCGCAAGTATCAGATTTCATGCAGAAGATTAATGAATCAAATAGCCTTACATACCTTATCCTCTGACGAATACAACTATCACGAATCAGCCTCCCCTTTCAAGTTTTAATCTTCAATATAAGTCATGAAAAACTTAAATTAGCAGCTATCACACCGTGAGCCTCGTAAAGAAGTAGCTAACTTTGACGGATAATGATCCCATACTACCCTTAAAATAATGTGTACCACCACACCCTTATTCTCTTCCAAATTCATACATTATATATCCTTTTCCAAGATTACCAAAACTGCACCAACAACAATACAAATATAATAGCCTCAAATATTCTTTATCATACAACCAATTATTGAACTCACCACCCCCTTGAGTTCTTTATGACAGAACACCCATAATTCCTCACTCAAACTCATACATAAGGAGGAAGAAAATGGAGCAGTCACCTTACCTCAATTTCTGCAACTTCTCCTTATAACTTGAATTCCACTAGAACTTCAACTTCCCTTCACACTTAAACCAAAGAAGAAGAGAAAAGTATCTTAATAATTAAGGAAAGTGAGTAGTAGCTTGTGGGAACTTCTGCCTTGTACTTATAATTAAGCATGAATAACATGTTTTCTAGTCTTTCATGGGAGAATTAAGCTAAATCCATAAGTGTTTCGCTTACCTTGGTTTGCAGATATGAGGGTTTCTTCAAGAACCTTAGAAGGAATTTTTGGTTGCTCTTGAGAGAAAAGAGAGAGATAGCTGAAGTAAATTGTGAATTTTGTGTTAATATGAGTGAAAATATCAGCTCATATTGGGTTTATATGGAGCCTTCTTGACCATAAAAATAATCATCTAGAACCTCTCTTCTTTGGTCCATTTTCAGCCACTAATTGATCAAGTAGGTGATGCACCTGCTTATGTACATCAAACAGCTTCAAAGGTCAAACTAGGTGATGCACCTACTTGTTTTCACTTGGGCTTAAATATAGTGGGCCTTGGCGGATTTGGGTGTTGGGCTTTAATTTCATTTTCCTTTTATTTAATTTAGTTTGGGCCTCAAGTGAGTCCATTAGCATAGGCCCAAATCTGATCCATAAACCTTGGCCTTTTTAACTAGATCCATATAGCTCAAGTAGGTGATGCACCTACTTGGTCCTTTGGACTGGTCAATAAGTCAAAGTAGGTTATGCACCTACTTGTCACCTACTAGCTTAGTTAAGTCAAGCAAACAACTCACTTATTTTATTCTATTTTCTAAATGTTAATCCCTTTTGCTTTAACTTAGCACTTAACTTTTAACTTTCAACTTTAAGCTCAATTACCACCTTACTGTCTCGACTTTAAATACTCCCATTGGAGTTAACTTGCAGTACACATGATGAAACCTGCAAGGCATCACATCACCTTTCGAGCTAGTTTAAACTAATGATAATCGTATAAGAAACATGGTCCCTCACCTATACTATAAGGCTATGTCAAGTATCACAAGAATAGAACAAGCATATGCATAATACGGGCTGTTACATCTTTCCCCCCATAAAACATTCATCCTCGAATGTTAGCATGGTTATCCAGCCCAAATAAGTTCAAGCCTAAGTTAGTACTACTATTAATCATATTGAACATATAGATTTATAATTACTTGTTAATGCCTCAACTGAATATTTTCATCTTTCTCATCGGTGTGGAAGAGATGAGGATACCTTAATTTCATTTCTTCTTCGGTTTCCATGTAACTTGTTCTACTTGTTGGTTCCTCCATAATACTTTTACAAAAGCTACTTCTTTATTTCTTAACTCTGTAACTTTTCGATCCAGAATAGCAATGGGTACTTTTTCATACGTGAGATCTCTCGTAACTTGTACATCTTCAGTAGGAGTAATACGAGATGGGTCATCTACACATTTTTGAAGCATTGAGACATGAAACACCGGATGAATGGTTGAAACCTCTTGAGGTAGCTCTAAGTCATATGCAACTTGACCAATTCTTCGGATAATCTTATATGGCCCTATATAGCGTGGACTCAATTTTCCCTTTTTACCAAACCTCATTACCCCTTTCATTGGTGACACCTTCAAGAAAACCCAATCCCATATAGAAAATTCTATTCCTCTCCTTCTAACATCCGCATATGATTTATGTCGACTTTGAGCTGTTTCTAGCCTCTGCTATATCACTTTGACTTTTTCCATAGCTTGATGAACAAGGTCTGGCCCAAATAAGGCAGTTTCACCTGTTTCAAACCAGCCAATCGGAGATCTACACTTTCTACCATATAAAGCTTAATAAGGTGTCATTTTAATACTTGAATGGTAGCTATTATTATAAGAGAATGCAATAAGTGGTAGATGATCATCCCAGCTACCCTTGAAGTCTAATACACAAGCTTGCAACATATCCTCAAGTGTTTGAATTGTATGTTCTGCCTGACCGTCGGTTTGGGGGTGAAAGGCTGTACTTAAATTCACTTGTGTTCCCATACTCTTCTGAAATGACTTCCAAAACTCCTCTATCAGATATTATAGAGATTGGCACTCCATGTAGTCAAACTATCTCTTTAATATACAACCTTGCATACTCTTCAGCTGTATAAGTAGTCTTCACCGGCAAGAAGTGCGCTGCTTTGGTGAGTCTATCAACTATTACCCATATGGAGTCAAACTTCCGAAATGAGCGAGGCAAACCAGTGACAAAATCCATGTTGATCATGCCCCACTTCCAAATTGGAAGTTCTACACACTGCATATAACCTCCGAGCTTTTGCTGATCTACTTTTACTTGTTGATAATTTGGACATTGGGCCACGAATTCTGCAATGTTCATCTTCATGTCCCCCCCACCAATACATTTCTTTCAAGTCATGATACATTTTTGTTGACCCCGGATGGACAAAATATCTCGAATGATGTGCTTCCATCAAAATCCCCTTTCTTAATTCATCTACGTTTGGTACACACAATCTGTTTTGACACCAAAGTACTCCCTCTGGCGTAATCTCAAATGCTTTTGTCATACCCTGCTGTACATTCTCCTTAAGTTGTAATAGAATAGGATCAGTGTACTGCTTCTCTTTCACTTCCACTACTAATGAGGATTCTGCTGCATTTTTCACAACAACCCCTTCGTCTGGAGATTCAAGAAGGCAAACTCCCAAGCTAGTTAGTTGGCATAGATCCTTAGTTATTCCTTGTCTTTCCATAGACTGCCCATAAGTGCTTGGCATTAGTTTACGGCTTAAAGCATCAGCTACTATATTGGCTTTATCGAGATGATACAAAATATCAATGTCATAGTCTTTTAATAGCTCTAGCCATCTTCACTGCCTCAGATTTAGGTCCTTTTGCTTAAAGATATATTGCAAACTCTTGTGATCAGTGTATATGTCAATATGAACTCCATACAAGTAGTGGCGCCATATATTCAAAGCAAACACAACTGCTGCTAGCTCTAGATCATGGGTTGGATAATTTTTCTCTTGTGGTTGTAGATGCCTTGAGCCATAAGCTATTACTTTACCAGGATGCATCAATACACAACCGAAGCCCACTCCCGAAGCATCACAATACACTGCATAGGCTTTCATGCGTTCTGGAAGTACCAATACAGGTGTATAAGTTAATTTATTCTTCAGCTCTTGGAAACTTCTTTCACATTCATCACTCCACTAAAACTTGATTTCTTTGTGTGTTAGCTTTGTAAAGGGTGCAGTAATGGAAGAGTCCTTCAACGAACCTTCTGTAATAACCTGCCAATCCAAGAAAACTACGGATCTACGTAGGCGTTGTAGGTCTTGGCTAGTTTTTCACGGCTTCTATCTTCTGGTTATCAATCCTTATTCCTTCATCGGATACAATATGACCTAAAAATGCAACAGAATTTAACCAGAACTCGCATTTAGAGAACTTTGCATACAACCTACGATCACGAAGAATTTGTAAAACCTGCCGCAGGTGATTAGCATGGTCCTCTTCCGATCTTGACTACACCAAAATGTCGTTTATGAATACTATCACGAACACATCTAAAAATGGCTTGAACACCCTATTCATCAAATCCATAAAAGTTGTTAGTGCATTTGTTAGCCCTAATGACATGACTAAAAACTCAAAATGACCATACCGTATTCGAAAAGCTGTCTTGGTTATTTCTTTGTCTTTGACCCTCACTTGGTGATAACCTGACCTCAGGTCGATCTTTGAAACACACCTAAAACATTGTAACTGATCAAACAAATCATCAACTCTAGGGAAGGGATATTTGTTCTTAATCGTTACCTTATTCAACTATCGGTAGTCGATACACATTCTTAACGAGCCATCTTTCTTGTGTAAAATAAAATTGGTGCTCCCCATGGGGACATACTAGGCCTTATGAATCCTTTTTATAATAAGTCTTTTAATTGCCAACTCCCGTAATTCTTCTGGGGCCATTCTATTCGGAGGAATGGAGATAGGTTGAGTATCTGGAATCATATCAATACCAAACACTATTTCTCGTTCTGGAGGCAAATCTGGAAGATCTTCAGGAAATACAGCAGGAAACTTATTCACTACCGGAATGGATTGAAGAGTTGGTGACTCCACATCTATATTTTTCACTTTCACTAGATGACATATGTATCCTTTGGACATCATATTCTTTGCCTTAAGATAAGAAATAAATTTACCTCTTGGTGCCCCAATATTACCTTTCCATTCAAGGACTACCTCTTTTGGAAAATAGAAATGCACCATCTTAGTTCGGCAATCTACCGTAGCATAACAAGAAGCTAACCAATCCATACCCATTATAACATCAAAATCTACCATTTCTAGCTCAACAAGGTCAACCAATGTATCACGATCACAAATAGTTACAATGCAATTACGATAAAGCCTTCTAGCTATAATAGACTCACCAATCGGTGTGGACACTTCAAATGGCTTCACTAATAATTCTGGTGTTCTTTTGAACTTTTCAGCAATCAATGGAGTAACATATGATAGTGTAGACCCCGGATCAATTAATGCATATATAATATGTGAAAGATGGACAATGTACCTGTAACCACATCCGGAGAAGCTTCTAAATTTTGTCGATCCCTTAGAGCATATGTGCTATTCTGAACTCTACTAGAACTAGCTGCTCCACTAGATCCTCTACCACGACCAGTTGGCATCTCTCCCCTACCCAAACAAGGTGCTGATGATGATGATGATGCAAAAACTGATCTAGTAGGTTGTGCCACACTACGCACTCCTCTATGAGGGCAATTTCTCATCAGATGACCCGGTGTACCACACCAAAAACAAACATCTATCCCAAACCTACATGCACCTAGATGTTTCCTTCCACATTGTTTACAAGTCTGTCGATGAGGCCTTGATTAGCTCATACTTCCCTGCTCTTGATGACCCGTTATTTGTGAACCTTGGATTTCACTTCTTTACCCAAACTGATTGCCCTTAAACCCTTGAAACCGTGGTGGAGCACTAGCTTTAGAGTAGAAATATGATGGCCTAGGTGGTCTATTAGAGAATTGAGGCCTAAACTCACCTTGGGATTGTGTAAACTTCCCCATGGATCTGACCGTCTTAGAATGCCATGTTTCCGACTCTTGTGTCCTTCTTCTTTGCCTTTGATCCTTCAACTTTTGCACAAAAGCTTGCATCATTGCTATATCCATACCTTTATTCAACGAAGCAATGGTACAGTCTCTAACCAGATATGAATCTAATCTATCCACATATCGATGAACTCTATCCTCCATAGTAGCTACTACATTAGGAGCATACCTAGCCAAGGAATTAAATTTAAGACTATAGTCTCTCACACTCATACTTCCTTGGTGGAGATTTAAGAACTGATCTGCAAGGGCCTCTCGGATCTCAGATGGCAGATAATGGTCAATGAATGCCTTTTCGAGCTCTTTCCACGTAGCTGAAGGTGCATCTGTTCCCCTAGATTGCTTCCAAGCTTCATACCACAATATAGCCACACCCTTTAATCTATATGCTGCTAGCTCAAGTGCTTCTTTACCACTTTCATGCATAACATCCAAAGTGCGTTGGATTTGATCTATAAAGTCCTGTGGATCTTCATTAGGATCTAACCCGGTGAATGATAGAGGGTCCAAATTAAGGAAGTCACGTATCCGCGTACCAACTGCTCTATCTACACCAATAGTACCTGCAACTGGACCTTCTTGCCTTTGGCCGTGGCCAGCAACTATACGAGTCAATAATTGGACTGCATTCCTCAAATCTTGCTCGGTAGCATTAATAGTGGGTTCTTAAGGTGCAGCTTCCCTCCTTAGATCTTCTAGAGATGGAGGGGTTGGGGAAGTCTGTGATATACACTTATCTTGAGCATCACTTTGAACAACTTGATTAGGTGGTGGTTGGCGGATCCCTTATTGGGCAGCCACATCTACTCACTTACTTTACTTTTACTCCTTCTTGTAACCGACATCTTTGCGATAATAAAATAATTCAGAAGTTAGATACGATTCACCTACAATATTGTTTGTATTTCACGATCAAAGAAATGAAAGAACAGAAAAAACTCCTATATGTCTAGTAGCCTCCTGTTTATAAATGTGGTGCACAACACATCCATAAGCAAGACTCTACACAGACATGGCTTTGTAGACTCCCTAAGATGACCTGCTCTGATACCACTGTTGTCACACCTCAAATCCCATTAAGACGGACATGCACCCGATGCCCTAAAGGCCCGAGACAACAAACATGTAACATGTGCTTACTATGTATATAACTATGACAATCTTAAAGTTGTGACAAGTTTACATGGGATGTAGTGATAAGATCCAACATAAGTAGACCTAAATCTTATATACAAGACTTGGCCGTTGTGGCCATAACTTGTTAAGACACACTTGAACCATATACAATAGTCTACAAAGCCTCTAAAAGATAGAGAACCTTAGAGTAGGTCGGGACAGACCCCGCCTTACACTTAGCTAAGATACAATACCAAAAATGAATATACCAAGGACTCAGTAAAGCTCCGAATCAACCTGGAGCTCACCAAAAGTAGCTGTGTGTCGTATGCTTCTATTGAGGAGGTCTACTAGCTGGAGTAACGTCCCCTGCGAGGTACATCAGTATGAAAAAATGTACTGAATATGTAAAGGCAATGACATATATAAAATAAGAGCTCGAATGAAACCAAGTATCAATATATGTGTGCATAATTCAGAACAGAAGTCCACCTTTGTTAAATCTTGTGGGATCATATATGTTACATTCTTGTCATTACCTTTTTGTGTGTTATGATCTTTATAAGGCATGTGATACGAATGACCAGATGATCAGTGGTAGAAGACGATGACCCATGCTAGGCTTTTGACCCTGAGCTGCCACCCATAATTAAACAGATTGCCTTACATAGATTCTTTAATTTTTGAGATTGTTGTTTTGGTGGTCATAATCATTTTTTATATTTGGAACTACGGACCTGTAGTAGAATACATGAAAATAATACTTCAAGGCAGTAACAATGACATAAGGAGCTATGTAACATCAATGCATTACTTGTAACCTTAAATGACACAATTGAATTCAACTGACTAAGAGGAGGATTCACCAAACTTGCTTTTGCAAATACCATTTCTATACCAGCACATAGGAGGATAATTACACAGGTATAGAGTAGTGAACGTATAATGAAGTAATATTATACACTAAGGAGAGGGGGAAATATTGTTAGCTATTTGGAGATCATACGCTGCCACTATGTTTCCTTTACTAGGAATAGAACTTAGGAAATTCACTTATTTATATTAATCGCAAGTATCAGATTTCATGCGGAAGAATATTGAATCGAATAGCCTTACATAGCTTATCCTCTGACCAATACAACTATCACGATTCAGCCTCCCCTTTCAGGTTTTAATCTACAATATAAGTCATGATAAACTTAAATTAGCAGCTATCTTAAATTAGTAGCTATCACATCGTGAGCCTCATAAAACAGTAGCTAACTTTGACGGATAATGATCCCATACTGCCCTTAAAACAATGTGTATCACGACACCCTCCTTCTCTGCCAAATACATACATTATATATCCTTTTCCAAGATTACCAAAACTGCACCAACAACAATACACATAAAATAACCTCAAATATTCTTTATCGTACAACCAATTATTGAACTCACCACCCCCTTGAGTTCTTTATGACAGCACACCCATAATTCCTCACTCAAACTCATACATAAGGAGGAAGAAAATGGAGCAATCACCTTACCTCAATTTCTGCAACTTCTCCTTATAACTTGAATTCCACTAGAACTTCAACTTCCCTTCACACTTAAACCAAAGAAGAAGAGAAAAGTATTTTAATAATTAAGGAAAGTCAGCAGTAGCTTGTGGGAACTTCTGCCTTGTACTTATAATTAAGCATGAATAACATGTTTTCTAGTCTTTCATGGGAGAATTAAGCTAAATCCATAAGTGTTTCGCTTACCTTGGTTTGTAGATATGAGGGTTTCTTCAAGAACCTTAGAAGGAATTTTTTGTTGCTCTTGAGAGAAAAGAGAGAGATAGCTGAAGTAAATTGTGAATTTTGTGTTAATATGAGTGAAAATATCAGCTCATATTGGGTTTATATGGAGCCTTCTTGACCATAAAAATAATCATCTAGAACCTCTCTTCTTTGGTCCATTTTCAGCCACTAATTGATCAAGTAGGTGATGCACCTGCTTATGTACATCAAACAGCTTCAAAGGTCAAACTAGGTGATGCAGCTACTTGTTTTCACTTGGGCTTAAATATCGTAGGCCTTGGCAGATTGGGGTGTTGGGCTTTAATTTCATTTTCCTTTTATTTAATTTAGTTTGGGCCTCAAGTGAGTCCATTAGCATAGGCCCAAATCTGATCCATAAACCTTGGCCTTTTTAACTAGATCCATATAGCTCAAGTAGGTGATGCACCTACTTGGTCCTTTGGACTGGTCAATAAGTCAAAGTAGGTGATGCACCTACTTGTCACCTACTATCTTAGTTAAGTCAAGCAAACAACTCACTTATTTTATTCTATTTTCTAAATGTTAATCCCTTTTGCTTTAACTTAGTACTTAACTTTCAACTTTAAGCTCAATTACCACCTTACTGTCTCGACTTTAAATACTCCCATTGGAGTTAACTTGCAGTACACATGCTGAAATGTGCAAGGCATCACATCACCTTTCAAGCTAGTTTAAACCAATGCTAATCATCTAAGAAAGATGGTCCCTCACCTATACTATAAGGCTATGTCAAGTATCACAAGAATAGAACAAGCATATGCATAATACAGGTTGTTACAGTTGTAATCTAATTTTAAATCATGCTTGCCTGATAACTTGTTTAGACTAAACTGATTTAAGTTTCGTGTTTGAATTGCTGAAATTGTGTTGGTGTGCATGTTGGATTTTGTGTAGGTGAAGCCCGAGTAACCCATATTCAACTAGACAACTTGAATTTGCCCAATGATGGATTGGGTGACATTGTTCTTAAGGGAAAAATCATTGTTGTGTTGAATTTAGATCAAATGGGGGCTTGTCTAAGTACCCCCACATAGATAATCATTGCGGCTAAGCCTGAATTGCGTAGAATTGTCCTTGAAATTAGATATCATAGGCTATTCATTGAGAATTGGAGTTTGGATTGGGAGTTTGGCACGTCGGGCCATTTGGCTAGCTGAATCGAGCTCGCCAAGTGACTCGGCGGTTCACTAATTAAACCCCCCCATATCGCCCTTTTGCCATGCAATGTTGGTAAATTCTTCTATGACTTTCAGCGATACGCTTTTGCTCACCGAGTTTACTCACTGATTCGCCGAGAAGCTGGAGCTTGCAATAGCCACTCTGTGACTCGCTGATTGAGCCTCCAGCTCCCCAAAAGTTCATGAACTATAGCCCATGTATCAAGTCAACTTGGCGAGGAAAGAGTGATTCGGCGACACACCGAATGGATCGGCGATCTTGATCCTGTTTCCCTAATCTTCCAGAACAATTGGATTCATGAGCCACAATAAAAATGCAAGATGAAGTGCAACTCGGCGGATCGCCGAGTCTATTGCCAATCCTGACTAACCTCGCCAATTGGACTCTGTATTAAGTTTTTGGGAACGTATAAACTTATTTTTTCAGAGAAGAAAATCATTTAACAAAGAGTGTAGTCCCTAGTTTTTGAAAGTTTTCACATTTTTACATTGTTGATCATTCTCGGAGAAGATTTGGATCTTTGATTTGAGGTTTTTGGATTTTAGCTTTAATTTTGGCATGGGGTATTGCAGATTAATAACAATTAAGATGGGTAATCTTTTTGGTACCGATTTGTTATTATTTTTTTTGCTACAACCCCTTACCTTAGGGTTGTGATCATGTAGTTGAATGCATTATTTAGCTTATTTACATTGTTATTTGCGGAATTTAATGTTTTTTGAAATGTGTTCAATTATTTGTTTGTGTATTAATTGATGAACTGAAGTTGCAAATTCGGTTCTAGCTTAGTTCTTTATGCTTTCTTGAGAAAGAGGTATAGGGTAGAATGAATGATTGATAATTGTATTGATTTGCATCTTTACAACCCAACTTGAGAAAGTAGGTTAATTAAGGAATTAGATTAATTGGTATTTTTAAGCTTGTTGAGGTTCGAGGGAACTCACTTGAAACATGATAGTTGATAGAGAGATGATTATGTGCTCCTATGATTACTATGGGGAGCACTATTGATGGTGCTCCTACGATTGTTTTTGAGGGCGTCTCTAAGGGCATCATACATATTGATACATCGGGGATGGAAAAATCGAACCCACCAATTTCTTGATTGTTCTTCAGTGCTTAAGCACCATATGTTTGTCCCACCATATGTTTTAATTTATTTGTGCATTAAGGGCATTACACTATTTTTCATGTAGGGGTGGGGTGAGCGGATTATTAGTGTTAGGGTGAAGTCTGAATAACCCAAGTCACAATCCTTCCTTGGGGTTTTCTTACCTATGTTCTTTTCCCCCGAGGAACTATTTAATTTCTGTTGAACCGGTATGTTTAGGGTAATAAAGTGTAGAAGTAGACTAGAAATTAAAGCATGATGGCATTTGAGCTTTTGCCTTCAACATCTTCGCGTTCTGGATTATTGGGCGATATAGTACTGCTTCACGAAACTGTTCGGTGACGCGCCGACTGGTCCCTTTCATCGCCAACTTGATCTTTTTCTTCAGGGCTCAATACACTGGAACTTTGGGCGAAGTTAAGGCCATTCGGTGATTCTTCTAATGCATTAGGCGATCCTTAGGCCTTCTTTTCTTCGTCTTTCCCTCAAACTCCAAATACCTGAAACTTAAGGATTTACATCAATTATTGAGACAAAATATGCATTTGTGGACACTAATTCTATTAAAATGAAGCCCTAAATGAGTCCAAATTATGGACTAATCAACACCCCCAACTTAAACTTTTGCTTGTCCTCAAGTAAAACTCAAGTTCGGCAGTTCAAAAGGATGTCTCGAACAGTGCTACACAAGACTAAATCATGAATGTACACACAAGACTCAATTTACTCATGCGAAGATCAAATGTGTACTCAAAGTTTCAAGTTGTAATCAAAGAATTTCAAGCTCACCATATTTGCTTCAAATGCAAGTTCGTACTCAAAGTTTCAAGTTGTAATCAAAGAATTCCAAGCTCACCATACTTTCTTCAAATGCAAGTTCAAGCTCAACTAAAGTGTTCAAGTGCCCTCATACAAAGAATGATTCCATATTCACACACAATGGTTCAACAATGTAAAGTTTTGGAATCAAATGCAACGCTCACACTCACAAAGATGAAAATAATGCATGACTTCACCCATAGGTTTGCCCATATTTTCCAACCAACATTTTCTTCAGCTCACTCAAGATCAAAAAGGTCTTTTTAAGGCTTGTAACAGGGCTGTGTGCAAAGGTATGGTTATTTCGGCTCATTGGCTATAGTCCTCATGAGATGCGGTGTGAACAACACTTCCTTTCCTTTTCTTCATCATTTGTCATTCGTGCTTTTAAGCCATCCTATTATTCACTTTCCATGGACTGTTGGAAACCCCATTTCTTTTTGTCTTCTCACAACTTTATTCCACAACTTTTTCATTTTTTTTTTTTGGTATGGAGGGGTTCCATTTTTCTCAACACCATGGGTCAAAGGGGACTTTCTTGCACTTTCTGATTTACCTTCTCTTTTCTCCACACCCCCAACTTAGGCTTTTGGCCTAAGTTGGCTATTCAAACAAACCACAAAACATGAGGATTATGGGTAATGGGTCAAGAGAGGTCACATTTTTATCAAGTTACTTTCAAGAAAGGGTTAAAGTTTAAAGGGTGCTCCAAAGGGGTTCACACACTCACAATGTAGGCCACAAAAAGGGGTATAATGTCAAATTTGTTTCACACTATTTAAAGTTTCCTAAGATCATATCAAGAGATTGCATCACTTAGTCAGCCGGACCAACAGAGAAAATTCTAGGTGACATCACACATGGTTCACAGTAAGCTCATCACACAAGGCATTAATACCAAGGTCAAACAAGACTCCACACTTCAGTAGTGTGCAATGATCATCAGGAGAGACTCGATTCGATAATTGGCTAGTCATAACAAGATGAAAAGAGTTCACATATTGTTTATGCAACTTCATTTGGCCTTATCGTAGCTGCACATTCATGTTTGTTCGCTTATGAGCACTATTCAAGTCATCGGTATTGATCAAAACCGATACTCAAATTTGCAAAAGAACAATCACATTCAACACATACAAGAGGTGTAATTCTTTTTCCGAAAGGGTCGAAAATCATTTTCAATTAAAAGCAAGGATCCACAAGCTCAAACCTTCCACAAAAAGCAGTGTAACACAAATTTAGCACAAGACCCAAATAGATAAACAAAACAAATATGAACAAAATCATAAAAGGTGGGCCTCACCCCACCACAAATAAAACATTTGTCCTCAAATACACACAAAAATATCCAAAAGTGAAATAAAGTAAGACAGAAAGGGAGGTAAAGAGGGGGTCCTGTCTACACAGTCGCTCCATTTGTCTGGGCATCAGTACCCGGTCCTAGGTCTCAGTACCCGGAGTCGCCTTAGAAGAAACAGTAGTACCAGACCCACTAGGAGCTGCCATGGGTGTATCCGCCAAAAAGGCCTGCACAACTGCATAGAATCGCCAGGCCCATGAAGGAATACAGGTGCCATTTTGGGAGGATTTGACCCCCCTTCATTTATTGTGATATCCTGTTCTCTTTTTCGGGGTGGCATGACAATATTGGTCTTTACCATATCTTGGGATACTCAGACTTCTCCCTGCTAGACTCAACAACATGTAAGAACAACCCCACAAGATTTAACCGATTTTAAGGCACAAAAATATAGGATTTTAACAATGTAAACACTACGGGCAAGATTTTGACATGCATAAGCAAAATCAAGTAAGAACGGAGAGCCTCAACATACATCACTAAGATAAGATCATTGCAAATGAGTACAAAATTACTAAAAATAAATTTGGGGTTCGGAAAACCAACCTTAGATGCCGATTAATATACTTTCAAAATGTTAGGCGGCGATGTAATCCAAAGACGAGCACAAATCAACGACTAAAATTGAATATAAACGCAAATATATAGAAACTAAAGTGCTGGTCTGAGTTTGTGAAGGTTGAAAGTGAGGAGAAGTGAAAGAGTTGGAAGTTTAAACCTTTGGCCTTTTAAAAACCGTCCAGATCTTGCCCATTCGGCGATATTAGTCGTGTTCGCCGACCCACTTGGCGACACGCCGAGCGGTCACCTACCTCTCCGAGTTTTACAGGACCTTCAAGAAATCTGGGGTCCAAACGGCAGACTAGATCGCGATTGCCGACCTGGTCGGCGATTTGCCAATAATATCCTGGGCTCACCGAGTTTTACAGACTCCACTTTGAAATTGTCTTGATTCCAACGACGGTCTAGGTTGGGGTCGCCGACCTATTCGGCGATACACCGACTGGACCTTTAGCTGGCCAATCTGCACTCTTCAAACACTTTCCACACTTTGTCTTGCACATTCAACACACCATTATTTCAAACTTAAAAACAAAGAAAAATAAAACTTGGGTTGCGTCCCAAGCAGCGCCTTAGTTAACGTCGTGCCACGACGCAAGTCCTTATTCAAACTTCATTCTTGGGGTTTGCCATAGTGTCACTAGGCAACCGACCTTGTTGTCTCGGGACCTCAAATATTGCATTCCCATCAGCTGGTGGTAGGAGAATTGCACCCATTTCTCCATATCGAGTTTGGTTGCAAACACTATTAATATCATCGATACCATCTCGATGACCTGCCATGCTACCATTCACCTCTTCCTCACTTATTTCTTTTGCTTAAAACAGCAACACACAAAACACTACTATAACTAACAAGAACAAAATTTAACTTAACTAAAAATTCTCAAGTAACACCACTTCCCAGCAGCGGCGCCATTTTGATGTTTGTGTAATCCAGACACAACTTCCAATTCAAGTGTCTATGATCGTACAATAGTAATATAACCCAACCGAATGGGTTGGGCTCGAGTCCCAAGGGAGAAGTTCTGAGAATTAAGAGTTAAGCACGAATATGCTAAAGTTAACCATAGCTAAATACATTATCGAGTAAAAACATGATAAATCCAGGGGTGACATGATTGTCACTTATCAATGGGGGGTTTGTATTCATCTAATGACAAAAATAGTGAAAATATAAAGATGCGAATTAGGGAGACAGGATTCTTGGGATGTGATAGGAATATGAGATAAACTACACAATTGGGTAAATGCTATTGATAGTCAATTGATGAACGTTTGTAACTAGGCTAGACATTAGTGGGGGTAAATTCTCTCTCGAGCAAACTTACCCCGAATCAACTCGGTTTCTCTCGAACACCGAGTTGCTTCTTTTAAGCACAGCCTCTGCCTTAGTCCATTCATTCTCTCGAACTGAATGTGTGGGAAAAGTCCTAGTATTCACTCTCTCGAACTGAATGTGTGGGAAAAGTCCTAGGATTCACTCTCTCGAGCTGAACCCACGACAACCCAATAACTACCGGCTATCAATTTAGTAGTCTTAGTTTCAAAACCTCTCTCTTAAGCAAGCCAAAACCACTAAAATGAAATCGTATTTGCAACTACAATCCCATTAAGTTCAAACACCACGACTAATCGAAATCACATTTAAACAACAAATAGACTAACAATAAGCAATAATTAACAAGAAATTTAACCCATATTTACAAAATCATACCCCAATAATTGGGGTTTTAGCTACACATAGAAAAAAAGAAGAAAATGACACCAAATCGAAGTAACATCAACTAGGTATGATTTATATTCACTTCAAACGAGTCTAGGATGAAGAATCTTCAACACCCACTTCCAATTTCTTGGAATTGGAAATCTTCAAATCTTCAAAAGCTAAGCAAAAATGTTCTCTACTTGAAAACTTAGAAAATAAAATGTTGTCTCTGAAATTGCATACTAAGATAAAAATTTAAACTAGCATTTATAGTTGTAAAAAAATGTGCTGCGAAGGATTACTCGGCGCAGGTAGTCGGGATCGCCGATGCACTCGGCGAACCGCCCTTTGGTCTGCTTCATCACCTTTTAGCTTTTGCCTTCAATAGTTTCGTGTTCTGGATCATTGGGCGATATAGTACTGCTTTGCGGAACTGTTCAGCGACGTGCCGACTGCCCCCTTTCATCACCAACTTGATATTTTCCTTCAGGGCTCAACACACTGGAAATTTGGGCCAGGTTAAGGCCATTCAGTGATTGGCCTAATGCATTAGGCGGTCCTCAAGCCTTCTTTTCTTTGTTTTTTCAGTCATTTTGTTCCTTTCTAACAAGTAGTGTCCATGCTTTGCGTCAAACTCCAAATACCTGAAACTTAAGGATTTACATTAGTTATTGAGACAAAATAAGCAGTTGACGACACTAATTCTGCTAAAATGAAGCCCTAAATGAGTCCAAATTGTGGACTCATCAGTTACAAGCTAAGAAAGTCCTATCATTATCATAATTGAACGGTTTGAAAATCGAAATGTAGAAAATAAGGGCAAGCCTATGGTATTGTAAATAAAATGTATTGAATTCAATTCTAAGCGTGAGTGGATACTGAGTCCCTAAAGGTTGAACTATAACTCAAATTATGTGTGAACAATGTGATTTCTTTGCAATAAGGGCACAAGTTACTTATCAAAGAGTTTGTATTTTGGTGATTGTTGTCTCTATATGTGAATGTGTCTATTGGTATGTCTATGTCAGAAATTGATCCACATGTGTTGGCTTGTTGATTTAACAAAATAATTGCACTAAGCTAAAAATAAATAACGAGGGTTGATTATTGAGAAAATGTCATGTGATTGCTTGAGTTTTTGGGTTACTTTTGCATTAGTGTCGTTTTAAGTTTGTCTCGTCGCTTGAGGACAAGCAACAATTTTATGTTGAGGGTGTTGCTGGACTACAAATTTACGGTACATTTTATGCTTTAAATTTGGATTTTTGTATGAGTCTTAAGCGTTTTGTTAGTAGATGTGATGGTCTTTTTGCTTGAATTTTGCAGGGAAGAGGTTATGGAACTGTTGGTGCTAAAATGTTGCAGCATCACTTATTATTGGGGATTGACGACTTGATCTATGGGTTGGAGTAACTTCTACAAGCCTTAGGTAGGAGTCATAGTTTCTTATTTGTTGAGCTAAGTATAACACGACGGAAGCTATTGACGAGCTGTAGTTGCTGATACAAGACGTACATATGAGTCGTAGAAATATTCAGAGATGTTAGGTTCCAGTTATGGAATGAGGAATTGACAGGACGCACCATAAAAAGGTCTAAGGACTATAGATCATGCCTATAGATGTGCTACTTAAGTTAAGGACTAACTTCTGATTGATGGAGGCCACTTACGAACAATAGGACCTACGAGTCATAGGTGCCAAACCATAGAGTCGACTACCAAAGCCAAATTTCCTTAGATTTCCTTTTCCTACTATGTTTAGGATTTGATGTCTATAAATATTAGTTCTATTATTTGTTTTTCGATTGTTAGACGTTCGTAGATACATACTATTGGCTTTGAGAATTTACTTGCAAATTTTGTCTTGGAATTGATTTGTAATATTGCTTTTTGTTGATCAACTGAATATTCCAGATTTCATATACTTTAATTGTAAGTCATGATTTATTCTGTTAACCCTATTATGAATGGTGATCACCCAAGCATGAGTAGCTAAATCTACAACTAGGGTTGTAGGAACCATGAGTAATTAACAACCTAAACTAAAAACTAAGTAATTCTTGAATAGTGTGTATGCATGCATTGTTAATCTCTTCTTTTTGGATGCTTTTTAATGGTGTGCATCCTTAGAACTCACCTTATTCTTGCTTGCCCGACCAAGGAAATGATGAATGAGAAAGAGATTAAAGAACAAAGATTTAGCATTGATAATCCGCTATCGAATAGCCTAACCCAAACATGTGAGGGCTAATCTGGGATCAAGGATAAGGGTAAGTAAAGCATACACCTGTAAACCGACCAAGTTGTGTGGTGAAATTTCATACTTGGATGACCAATCACTTAGGAGATACTTAACTTACCAAAATTTGCTTGTTAAACACTAGGAAAGAGTTACTATTATTAGGTGTACTGCGTTAAGAACTTGTGGGGAACACGTATTCTCTAGTTTCATCTCATATTGATATTACAAACTACAAATCATGTTACTTGTCAACTTATTAGTAGATCATTCAATCATTATTTTATGTTAACCCCCCCCCCCCTTTACTAAAATAATTTGACTAGAATTAGGCCAATTTACTTTTTGACTGTATTCCTCGTGAGATCGACCCTAACCTCTGTTAGGTTCTTTATTTGACAACGATTACTTATACTTCTTTAGGGAGGCATAATTTGGGTGTAGCACACATCAAACATAAACTCAACAATTTAACTGTCACGCCTTGAGCTAAGACCCTAGACATGGCATGCACCCGACACTATTGCTAGTATGAGTGAACATTATCGCATATTAGATGAGCATGAAACTATAAAAACTAAACAAAGCGGAAAACAATATGAAGATAAACACGACCCCTTAAAAGAGGAAAGTCTTCATCACAATACATTTAGACTACATAAATGTATTAAGCTGAAAGTTATAAGCCTATATTCTTGAAAACACGATCAATTGTGTGACATCTGACGTAATCTGTGAAGCCTCTAACGAAGGATAGAAATCTACTAGGACAAGGCCCCGGTATACCCTTAATACTAAAATAAAAAAAATACTAATGCTTTTAACTTCCCCTTGGTGGAAAGGAGGCTCACCAATAGCAGAAGAGGGGGATCCTAGTGATGTGCCTGGTTATGGACCTGATAACATGAACGTATATCATAAAATGATGTAGTGTCAAAGCGATCAATACATGGAATGTATTGGTATGAAAAACACAAAAGGGGAACTAGTAAAGCAATAAAATGCAATAGCACAAGCTCAAGTTGATATGTAAACGTAAAGTGAGTCAAGGTTTTTTGTTATTTATGGGAGCAAGTGGTGAATCAACATAAACCACCACCTGATTAACTAAGCAATCCTATACCTTCCCTGGCATAGGACATGACATGACATGATTTGCTAGAAAGGATCCATAATTATCCCTTTTTAGGACACATGAAGAAAAAAAGAGTTATCCGACTTTCGGAAAGATCTCTAATATCCTATGTCGGCAAACGTATTTTCGGGCATTGGTCATTTAGACTTATACCTTCTCGGTAAACCATCTAACTCACTTCAGCTCAAACTGAAATATAATTATTTTACTAATCATTTACCCAAATGTTTAGCCTTATTAGTTCATGTTCATACTTTAGCTTTATTAGGCTCATGTCATAGGTTTGCCACTTTAGGGCTCATATAAAAGATTTAACCATGCTACACTCATACCCATGATCTAATATAATTAATTAGAACTTTTCGAGAATCAAAATAGTAGAATCTTGATATACTACTTCAACATCTCATGTCCCAGCTACCTTAACACTTTATGACACTAAGAAGAAAATTGAGATGGTTTTAGCAAAGTTTGTCATTCATATCAAGCAGTAGGAGTTTTCAGCGTGATTCCTTGGCAAAAAAATTAGATTCAAACACTATAGTCCACAAGATATAAATCAGAAAACCATTCACAAAGAAACATAAGAAAAACAATTCGTCCTCTAACTAGTTCCCAGATGGATGAAAATTCCAATACAATATGTGTTTAGTTGCTGCCAAATTCCAAACTGTTTTTAACGATGAAATACAAACTTTATAGACTCCATAAATTTAATGTTGTAAAGCAATCACAAATCTGGCAAAACTTTACAGAATTAAGTAATTCACAACACATATCCCATATTCATGAACTTGTGAGTCGTTTCAAGAATTCTAACAACATGTGAAAAAGAATGCTATTAATTGATAAAGACGGGGAATTCCTTCAAACCTAGACCTATTGAGAGTAATTCGAATTGGAGGGTAATAAAACCTGAAGAAATAGATAATAGAAGTAGTTCTACATACCTCAAACGTTTAGAGAACTAGTGATTGAAAGTCAGGGAATATTACACTTGAGCCTTTGAGCCTTCTCTTAGATTTTTTGCGTAAGTTTTGGAGAAGAATAACAGAGGAATGATGAATGATGAAATAGCATATGAAATTAGATTGAAAGGAAGGGTTTTTAATCATTTGGGGTTAAGGAAAAAGGAAAACATGAGATTGCCCCTAAGGGAGTTAAACAGCCGACGGGGCTGCCTATTTGTGTCTTGCATCTCCTCTTTGTTCCCACGGTTTAAACCCATACAACCTCCAAAAAACATATACATCATTTCAAGCTGATTTCTTACTAAATTCAAAACAATAGATGCTCATATACGCAGCCATAACACCTCAACTTGCAACTACAACTTTAACTTAAAGTGTGGGGTGTAACAATATTTCCCCCTTGGAATCATTCATCCATTAATGAATATCATGGAATCATGGAAAACTCTATGCACAAGAATTAGGGAATGGGACTTTAACGAATGAACTTTTCTTAAGCTTTATAGGTACCACCATAACAAGCAAGTTCTGAAACAGCCCACCAAGAGAAAACATAAGCACGAATTACACATGCCAATAAACATAAACACCAAAAAATGGGTTTTCTATGGAGCACGATCTAAACAACGCGGAACATGAATTTATGAAAATTTGTAAATAAGAACTAAGGTTTCTAACTTCAGTGCTCCCCTCTTGATGAGTGAATAAGTTAGGATATCTTGCCTTCATATCTTTCTCCGATTGCCAGGTAGCTTACCCAACATTTTGATTACTCCACATCACCTTTATGGAAACAATTTATTTGGTCCTCCACTTGCAAACTTGATGATCCAATATCTCAATGGGAATTTCTTCATAGTTCAAGGAGTCTTTCACATCAATATTCTCTATAGGGACTACGAGCGAAGGGTTTCCGCACACTATTTGAGCATGGAATCATGGAACAGTGGGTGAATGAATACTAAGTCCACAAGCAACTCTAACCCATAGGAAACCTTCCAAACTCTTCTCAAGACATTGTAAGGACCAACGTGCCGAGGACTAAGCTTTCCCTTTTTCCCAAATTGCAGAACACCTTTCAAAGGTTAAACCTTCAAGTATACTCAATCAGTCACATCAAACTCCAAATCCCTACGACTCACATCAGAATATGACTTTTGGTGTCTCTGTGATGTCCTCAACCTTTCCTGAATAACCTTAACCTTCTCCATATCTTTGTGAACCAAAGTCGGTCCCAACAACTTAGCTTCACATACTTCATACCAACCTATCGGAGATCAACATATTGCTCATGGAGTGCCTCAAACGTCGACATATGAATACTGGAATGATAACTGTTATATATTATAAGAAATCTCCATAAGAGGCAAGTGATCATCCAAGTTACCTTTGAAGTCTATAAAGCCAGCCCTCAACATGTGTTGTAGTGTTTGGATGGTACACTTCGCTTGGCCATCAGTTTGAGGGTGGAAAGCAGCACTGAGATTCAGTTGCGTCCCCAAACCTTTCTAAAAAGACCTCCAAAAGTGAGCAGTGAACCTGACAATTGACATGAGGGTCCCATGCAACCTGACAATCTCCCGAAAGTACAACCTAGCATAACCCTCAGCAAAATCTTTCATCCTGCACACTACTACCCAAATCGAATCATGTTGAAGGCGGCTGCCAATATATCTCGTGGTAACAAAAATGTATTGTTCTGGGGTATATCAAGGTTCAGTTTTCGGTTCATATTTCGTCGACCAATCCTTCCTAATTCACATCTTTGTTGAAAGAATTTCTTTTGTAATTCCTTACATAAGGATTCAGAAAATACC
>WBHY01138683.1:0-44204 GCA_009849755.1 Solanum phureja
GCAGATATCCTAACTAAAGGTCTATCCAGACCGCAACATGATCACCTTTTGTCCAAGCTTGGAGTCTTAAACATTTTTTCACCTCCTAGCTTGAAGGGGAGTGAAGAAGAGTGTGAAAGTTAGGAATCAGTTAAGTCGTTAAGGGCAGAAAAGTCATTTTGTAATAGTTAGTTATAACCAACTGAGTTAGTTAGAGTTAGTTCACTGATGTGTATAAATATAGATGTCTTGTAATACTGTAACTAACACAATTCATTCTGCAATACAAAGATTTTAGAAGCTCCTAGAAGCTCTCTGTAAAAGCTCACAATTGAGCTATTTTTTCACTTTACGTTCAAAACTCTTAAGTTTTTAATTCATTAACTTCATAATTAATAGGGGTAAAATGGTAAACTCACTATGTCAAACATTGTTTATTTATTGAGTTTTAACTTAAAAGATGCCTCGACAATTGATTTTAAACTCATTCTTAAAAAGTCCCTAATTTTCTTCTCCCAGACATTTTGATGTGGGTATTTACCTAAGATTCCATATGTACCCCTTCTTCATTGGTTTTCCTCCGTCAACGGCGTCACTATTCTTTTACCTGCATTAGTAGACTAGATATATCCCTTATTTTTATGTTTATAAGTAGTGCTATACAATCAATTTACGAACTAATAAAGATCTTTATACATACACTTTATTTCTATTATTTCTTTCTTTTGATATCCTTAATAACATGTTGGTTATACCTACTATTTAAATGAAAACTAAGTGTTTCCTGTTTCCCTGCATTAGTAGACTAGATATATCCATGTTTATAAGTGGTAGTAGTATGTAACAGTTTACACACTAATGAATATTGGAACTCTTTTGTTATTTTTTTTTTCATATCCTCAATAGCAGGTTGATTATAATTATTATTTAAATGGAAACTAAAAGACCGTTTGGTAGGATGTATTAGAAGAAATAGTCCATGTATTATGTATGTTACTATTTAGAACTATGTTGGGTAAGAATTTGGGCCTATGTATAACTAATTAATGGATTAGTTTTACACCCTACATGGTATTATAAGATGTATTACTAATACCTCTCATTTGGTGGTATTAGTAATACCATGTGATTAATCTATTTAACGACAAAAAAAAATCCTTCAACTTTTTAATCATTTTAAGATGCATTACTAATCCATGTATTATTAATCCATGCATTACTAATCCATGTATTATTAATCCATGCATTACTAATCCCTGCATTACTAATCCCTACATTATTTTACCTTATTTGAAGTTTATTTTTTCCTAAAAGAAAAGACAAAATATTACCATAAATATTTTTATTTTTCATGAAAGAAAAATATGTTTTTCTTTCATATTTGGTTTATTCTTTCCTTAGAGGGAAAAATTGGAATCCTATAAATTGAAGATCTTATTCTCATAACAAAAAACAAAATAGAATCCACAATGTAATCGTTTAGCGAGTTTTGTTTATGAGGAGATTTTTCTCTCTAAAACTTTTATTCTTTTAGTTAGTTTTTAATTACGTAGGCCAACTGGTCCTATCAAATAATAATATCATGTCTTTTAGTATAGTTTTATTTGTCATCTAATTTATCGGCATATGATTTGCAATTGTAAGCTTCCGCATGACGCCCAAATCACTTTCGAACCCAATACACCAACACCCTTCACTATACAGCTACTGAATTTGATTATTTAATTATTGACCATATACATAGAACTAATTTCCAGATTATATTGGAAAACATGAAAAATCTTTTAGATGCACATATTTGTCCAAGAGTGTTCCTGGCCCAGTAAATATCACTTATTCTGATATTTATCCGTGATGGTATACAAGTATAATAGGCTTATGAACTAGTAAATATTGTCTATTCTAGTGCTTTTGGCACCGAATTAGAATTACATTAACAATGCATACTTTTGATATTAACTTGGTTCTTCAAATGTAACAGGTCTTCAATAATCAAGTTCAAGTTACAGTTGTTAGCCTTTTCTTTGGTGAACATCTAAGTGATGGATAGAATCCAGTTTCAAAGTGAAGATCTTGTGGTTCCACAAAAAGTTGCATGAGCCTCTACATAAACATTGCTTTTACAATGGGTACGAAAAGCAAAGGCCATAACAAAGTTCATCTCTAAGGGGTTGTTTGGTGTGAGAGATAAAAACAAATAGTCATGGGATAAAAAAATAGTCTTGGATAATATTTTGGTTTCTTGTTTGATTGTCATGTTTGGGATAACTTATCCCACCATTTATATCATAGTTATGGGATAAGTTATCCCATATACATGGTGGGATAACTTATTCCAGGATAACTAATCCCAGGATAATTAATCTTGGGATAACATGTTCCCAACCAAACGACCTCAGGATTCTGTTGGGAAACGTAAGCACAAATAAATGTGCACGACAGGAAAATAGCGAAAGAAAACTCAATCTAAACTTTTCCTTCGAAGACAAACAAAATCAAGTGCAAACTCAGTTTGGGGCAGCAAACAAATCAACCAAAAGAAATATAGCAAGGCAAAATAAAATCAATACACGAGACACCAAGATTAACGTGAAAAACCTCTTCGGGGTGAAGAGTAAAAACCACAAGGTCAAATCTTCACTATAATCAAAAGAGTTATAAATGTGTTTTTCAAAATGGCCACCAACAAAGTGCCAAACAATGAGCAACACAACTACAAGATATCACAAAAAAGCTAGAGAAATAAATGGAGTAAAATCACCAAACATAGCTACTTTTCACGTACTAAAATCTGGAGCTACAGAACTGAAAATCCACCTCTCTCAGTTCCCAATCAAATTTTAAGTTGAAAGGAACAAGTTATCCAAAAATCAGCTCAATCGGACAACAAACGAAGCAGAAATCACCATTTTAAATTGGCTGCTAGAGCTTGTGCGAAAATGTGCACTCTCTCACTTTCTCTCTATATGACTGTTGATCTCCCTTGTGAATCTTCTGAAAATAAGACCTAAAAGAAGTCTTATATGCACCATAATATTGGGCTTATGTGTAAAAGTGGGCTAGTTCAAATTGGACTTTTATTTATCCACATAGGAAGATAAAAAGACCCAAACCCCCACATTCTCCCCCTCCCGACTATGTAGAGAAGACCGCCATCCCGGTGATCATGCAACATTCTTCAAACTTCCCTCTTGACAAAGCTTTACTCGTCATGCCGAAACCATTATAATTGGTATGGATCTTTTCAAGTTCAAGCAACTTAGAATCCAACACATCTCGAATTCAATGATACCTCACATCAATGTACTTAGATCGACCATAAAATGTATAATTCTTGCCAAGATGATAGCACTTTGACTATCGCAATAAAGCACATACCTCTCTTGAGCACAACCAAGTTCCCCTAAGAATTTCTTCATCCAAAGCAACTCTTTACAAGATTCAACAACTACAATAAGCTCAACTTCTATAGTAGATAGAGCAACACATTCTTGCAACCTAAATTGCCAAGATACAACTCCCCCTTGCAAAAGTAATCAAGTAGCCTGAAGTAGACTTACGAGTATCAACATCACTAACATATCTGAGTCAGTGTAACCAGAAAGAATAGGCTTTCCTGTCCCAAAACACAAACTCAGACTAGAGGTGCGGAAAAGATATCTCATAATCAATCCACTTTACATCATTCAATTGCTCTCTTCTCGGATTAGAAATAAAATGTCTAACAATACCAACAAAATGAGCAATATCTAATCTTGTACACATCATTGCGTACATCAAACAACCAACGGTTGAAGCATAAGGAATTTTCTTCATATTTTTCTTCTCACCATCACCGGAAGGATAATGGTTCGTGCTCAATTTGAAGTGCATAGCTAAAGGTGTATGAACAACCTTAGCTTTGTACATGATGAATCTAAGAAGTACTTTCTGACTTTACTTCTCTTGTGATAACAATAACTTTTTGGCCTCTTTGTCACGGACAATTTGCATGCCAACAATCTATCTTATTGGTCCCAAGTCTTTCATAGCAAAAGACTTATTCAATTCTTGTTTCAATCTTTTAATCCTGCAAGCATTATGATCAACAACAAACATGTCATCAACATAAATAAAAAACGATAATAAAGTCACTCTCAGAGAATTTTGGCACAAAAATACAATGGTCTAAAGAAGTCTTCTTGAAATCGTGCTGACTCATGAAAGAAAAAAACTTCATGTACCATTGCCAGGGAGCTTGTTTTAGACCATACAAACTCTTCTTGAATTTGAAAACATAATTCTCGTTTCTCTTAACTTCAAAGACTTTCATCTGCTCCGTATAAATTTCTTCATCTAAGTCACCATGGAAAAATAATTTTAACATTCATTTGCTCAACCTTTGAGTCCAGACTTGCAGCCACGTCTAGAACCATAAGAATGGCTGACATCATCACAACCGGAGAAAAATATCTAATAAAAATCAATTCTTTTTTTTCTGGTTAAATCCCTTCACAACTAATCTAGCCTTGAACCGTGAAATTGGATTACCATTTTCATACTTCACCCTGAAAATCCACCTGTTTTTCAATGCCTTTTTGTCTTTAGGTAGCTTAACCAAATCAAAGGTATGATTATTATGTTGAGCCTTCATTTCATACTACATAGCATCAAATCACCTTTCTTTTTCTTCACTCTACATTGCCTCGTCAGGACTATCAGGTTATCATCTATCAATTAAGAGTACATACTCATTGGGAGATTAACGAGATGTATATATATTTTCTCTGTAGTAGATCATTCGAGAGAACTCTCTGGAGCATCAATTGTAGTTGGTTGATGACCAACTATATCATCTTGCATGGGAGTATCAACCTAATACTGGTCATTATGATCACCATATTCAATATCAACTTGATTTTAATCATTTTGAAGATTCTCTTCAGGTGCAATAGTAAAAAATTGGATCAACATCAACTAGGCTCTCACTACTCTGAGAATCAAATTTCTTAACTTTATCAAGATCTTCAATTGTTTGGTCTTAAAAGAACACAACATTATGACGTCTAACAAGTTTCTTCTCAACTAGATCAAAGAAACGATAGCCAAATTCATCTTTACCGTAACCAATAAAGATACATTACCTAGTTTTAACATCCAACTTTGACCTCTCATCCTTAGAGACATACATAAAGGCCTTACATCCAAAATCATTAAGATGATCATTAGAGACATTCTTATCAGACCAAACTCTGTCAGGGACATCATCATTCAAAGCAACAGTAGAAGATAAATTGATAACATAAGCAAAAATATTAAGTTCTTCTGCCAAAAAGGAATCTGGCAGCATAGCATCTGAACGCATATATTTAACCCTCTCAACTAGAGTTCTGTTCATCCTCTCTACTAAACCATTTAGTCGAGGAGACTTTGGAGGAGTTTTCTTCTGCCGAATACCCTACTCTCTACAATATTTATCTAAAGGACCAATATATTCATCACCATTATCAGAATAGATACATTCTAATTTCTTCCCTGTCCGTCTCTCAACTAAAGCCTGAAAATTCTTGAACACATCAAGTATTTGATCCTTGGACTTCAAAAAAAATTTCCAGAGTTTGCGAGAATGATCATCAATAAAGGTCACAAAGTAAAGTGCACCACCATGAGACTTTATCTTAAAATGACCACATAAATCATAATGTACCAACTCCAGCAAATCAAACTTTCTTGAAGGTGGATGACTGTGAAAAGAAACTCTTTTTTGTTTAATGGTTAAGCAATGCACACATTTCTTCAACTGTACTTGTTTCACTCTAGAAAGAAAATTCTTCTTGGCCAAATTATCAATCCCCATCTCGCTCATATGACTAAGCCTTCTATGTCATAACTCTTATGAAGTATCATTCTCCACTAAATTTACTGAGCCTCTAGAAATGAAGCCCTGAAATACAAACAAGTTAGATAACTTGTTACCACGAACCACAATCATTGAACCTTTATTATGCTTCCACTAGCTAGCACCAAGGGTGTTAACATAATCCTCATCATCAAGGTTTCCCACATAAATTAGATTCAAGAGAACATCTAGAACATGCTTGACATTGTTGAGAACTAGTCTCAATCCATTGTTACTTTCTAACAAATTGTGCCAATGCCAAGTACCTCAACATCATTATCATTTTCAATCTTCAACTTTCCAAAATTACCTGGAGTGTAAGAAGAAAATAATTACTTCTTTGGTGATGCGAAGTAGAATAAGAATCCACAAACCAGCTAGACTCATCACAAACAATAATAATGACATTTTCACCACAAGCAATAAGAAGATCATCCTTAACAACAATAACAACATGATTTTCATTATCGCCATCTTTCTTTTGTTGTCTCATATCTCTTTAGTACTTGTAGTGATATTTCCTTATATGTCCATTCTTATAGAAATAGTCACATGTAGCATTCTTGTATTTAGACTTTGACTTGCCTCTACTTTTATCTCTGTCATTCTAACCTCTGAAATTGCTTCTCCCCTTGTCTTTAGTAACCAAAATATTAGAGTGTAAAACTAAAGAAGATGAACCTTGAGATATTTTCTCATCTCTTCATTCAAGACACTACTCTTAGCATATTACGTAGTTACAACACCATTTGAAGTAAAATTAGTCAAAGAAACTCGAAGAGTTACAAAAGAGTCAGACACAGTATTAATAAGCCAAAGTCCCTGTATTTCTTCATCAAACTTTACACCCATTCCAGACAACTTGTGAAAGACACCCTGAAAATCATTTATATGATCTAAATAGGGTTGACCTCTCTATATCTAAGATTCATCAATTATTTCAGCAGAAACAACTTGTTATTGTCAGTCTTCAAAGCATAAAGTGTGACAAGCTTATCCCACAAACATTAGCACGTGTCTCATTCATAATGTGATTCCTAACATTATCTTCAATTCATTGTATGATATAGCCACAAACCTGCAGGTTCTCAAATTCCCAATCCTTATTATTCATATAATCGAGTTTATTGGAAGATATACATGTAAATGCATTTTCTTGAAAATACAAGATATTTCATCTTGCCTTTTCAAATATTATAATGGCTACCATTCAAACTAACCATCTTGCTCATATTTGAATCCATTATTTGAATAGTTAATCAATAACAACCTAATGCTCTTATATTACTTTGTTGAGAAAGACAAGAAAAAACAAATGTGCATGACAGAGCAATAGTAGAAGAAAATCCAATCTAAGATTTTCCTTATAATTGAACCAGGAGAGGACAAATGAAATCAAGCACAAACACTGTTTGGGGCAGCAAACAAATAAACCAAAAGAAATATAGCAAGGCAAAACAAAATCAACATATGAGACACCAAGTTTAGCGTGAAAAACCTCTTCGGGGTGAAGAGTAAAAACAATAAGGACAAAACTCTAATATATTCGACAAGAGTTACAAATGTGCTCTATAAAATGGACACAAACAAAGTGCCAAACAAGGAACAACACAAGTACAAGATAATACCAAAAAACTAGAGAAAAGGAGTAAAATCACCAAACACAACTATTGTTCACGAGCTGAAATATGGAGCTATAGGACTCCAAATCCACCTCTCTCAATTTCCAATCAAAGATTAAGTTGAAAAGAACAAGTTATCCAAAAATAATATTAATCGAACAAGGAACGAAACGAAAATCACGATTTGAAATTGGCTATTAGGGCTCTTCTGTGACAATCTGCACTCTCTCACATTTCTCTCTATATGGTTGTTGATATCTCTTGTGAACCCTCTAAAAATAAGACCTAAAGGAAGTCTTACATATGCACCATAATATTGGGCTTATGAGAAAAAATTGGCTAGTCTAAATTGAGCTTTTATTTGTCTACATAGAAGAAAAAAATGACCCAAAACCCAAGAGTTCTCTATAAATGCACCATAATATTGAGCTTTTATTTTCAATTCTCATTGTTAAGACTTTCATTAGTAGAGTTTAAGTGTAATTTTTGGATGTGTTCAACATACTGTGATACTTCTCGGATTTGGATTTAGTTGTAGTAACTTGTCACAAAGAGAGATACAAGGTAATAAAATTGTTAGGAGAAACTTCAAAAATAATTGTTTGAATATCTTAGCTAATTTGGTTGATCATTCTGAAGGTGTTAAAGTTCAGTTTATCCCCATATTTATATTCAGAACTCTGCTTCTAAGATTTTAAATATATTTGAATTGATATTTTTTAAGGACAAAATAATAGATAACATTAGAAGGTTTTTGATGCCACTATGAGTTGATCAGATATCCAATAGTGCCATTATGATTTCCTAATTCTCAAAGAATCTCCAAAAAAGATCCAAAGATATTATGTTTTTCGTTTATTCATAAATATACTATGAAAGGTATTTGTGTTTGCAATTCTACAACAACTGCATCTAGAACCACTGTAAAAATCAAACATGGTGATGAATTCATAAGATGAGAGCTTTCCCTACCATAATCATCAAGTGAAGAAAGACATTTTAAAAGGATTGGATGTAAGTGTAACATTCAGTAAATTTGGGTTAGGATTTGAACTTATTTTATGCTTGTAGTGAAGAAAGATATGTTTAAGGGTGTGTTTGGTATGAAGAAAAGTATTTTCCATGAAAAAGTTTTTTTGAAAAATATTTTTTTTCAGGAAAATAATTAAGAAATACTTATTTTTCATAGGGTGTGGGTGTGGGGATGATGCCCATAGGGTGGGGTGAAGATGAGGTGTGATAAAAGGGCAGTGGCAGAGCTAGAATATTAATTAAAGGGGTTAAAAATATGAAGAAGAAAATTAACAAAGAAGTTAAAGATATTCAACATTTACTATGGATACATAAAAAATAATTTTAACCTTATATATAAAGTTAATTTTTAGTCAAAGAGGGTTGTACGAACTCCCTTTAGCTCGGCCCTTTTTGGGGGATGGGGATGACCCAATCAATATGGAATGTCACAAATAAAACTTGTTGATCTTATTTCCACTAGAGAAGTTATTTCCCTTAATTTTTAAGGAAATTGTTTTTCTAAGAAAATATATTTCCACAAAAACATAACCAACTAAACATGAGAAAACTGAAAAAGTATTTTTCAAAAACCATTTTCCGCCATTCTGAACACACCTTTTTAAGCAAATTGAGCCATGGGCTCATTTTTTATTGATTAACAAAAATAATAATATCCAGACCCACGCGAATCAAAAATAAAACAAAAGGAAAAAGAAATAAAAAAATAACAAAAAAGGATCATTTGATCCGGCCCAAAAAAATGCCAATTCCTATAGTAGTAGGGTTTCCAAGATGATCTTCATTTTTCTCTTCGCCGCTTCCACTATCATCTTCAATCTAAGATGGTTTTTATTTTTTCTCTTCGCCGCTTCCACTATCCTATGAAGATATTGATGATGATGAGGTTCCACAATAACATTTGGTTCACAGTTTTTTTGGGTAACTAAACACATCCTTATTTCTTTTCATTTCTTTGTATAATCATAATGAATGTTTATTTCTTTTTTAAAATTTATGTTTTTACCAACTCATTCACTTAGCGTGTTCTCATAACTAAGAGAAGGCTAAGATATGTCTCATAATACATTCATTCCTTTGATATAACAAGAAAGTTGATTCTCTACAGTGAAAGATTAGTTGAATAACTTATCTTATTTCTTTGAAGTTGTCCTTCTAAATATGTCTGTTCAATGAATATGACCATTAAGCGATGATTCAAATGTGATCTATATGCACTTGAAAATCTTTGATGCAGTGAAAAAATTGATTCGATGATTATTCTATTTGATTTATATAGATTCAATTGAACAGGTTCGTCTTTTTCATGTCTAATTTATGTATTTTCAAATACTTGAAATGACCTTCAATTTAAGTATGAATGAATCACATAAAATTCTCAAAAAAGGTAAGATACAAAAGTGTCTAATTTTTTTTAATCATTATCATGAATTTTAGAATTTCTTGATTCGTCTAAACTGTTGGAGATTCAATTTTGCCGATCCTTGAAATTGAAGTATATTCAAAGAAATTCAACACCTGAAAAATAAAGAAATAGAAAATAAATTTTTAATTGATAAAATTAGAGTAAAAATATAGAATATTAAACGACATAAAAAAATTAGATGGTAGAAGGAAAAAAAAACATCCAAAATTGTGCCAAAATCATGTTAAAGATTTCAACTATTCAGGAATTTAAACACTTAAGGTGACAATTGATGATCAAGTTGGCCAAAATCCTTCAATCACTTCAAATAAAAATAATAATTGTTGAGATGACCTCAATCACTGAGAATAAGGCTTCGAGAGTTAGCTATACTTTTATGATTAGTCATATTTTTACGAATCATTTGATTCACATGCTAGTTATGTGAAAATCATTAATTTTTTTCCTAATTCAAAATAGTTTCTATAGATAAAGCAAGGTTGGTCCTCGCCGTCAACTAATTCCCCCGCAAGATTGCAAGAGTTGTTACAGATGATGTATTCAAATCTGCAACACTTCAATCCATGTTGTACAAGTTAATTATGATGAAATTCAATAGTTGACGAAATTCTTAACATGATAAGTAAATTTCTAATTTTCTTTTATTAACACACTACAGATATATTGATATACATGGAAATATTTTCAACCAAAAAAACAAGAAGTATGTCTTTGTCATTGTTAGACAGTTCGAACAATTACCAATTGCGACATTCAACTCAAAAGGGATGAGGTATATTTATTTCACATTTTATTGGTTATTGTTAGTTTATCATTTGAATATTAAAGATTATTTTTATTTAATAATTAGTTATCTAATTGGGAAAATTTGTGAATGTAGGATGAATACTACCATGAGTATATGCATTTGAAAAATGCAGAATCTGCTTCAAATGTTGTTCTAGTAATGAACTTTACAAATTTTCTTCAAAATATTTATAGATTTTGAATTGTTTTATCGTATTTAATATTTTTCTTCTTTCTTGGAATGTTCAATTCTAGATTCATCACAGTATTGTGAAGGGGAGAGAAGCTTACATCCAAATCAAGCGATTTAATAAAGGTACATTTATATATGAATATACTTGCTGTAATGATCCTTTCGGTCATTAGTAGGTAAATCATTGGTGAATGAATTTGAGTATTAAAACTTATGGATAGCTAAGAAATTACGAAATTTGTAGGGCTTTTCAGAATCGAATTCGGGTGAGTAAAACTTCCTATTTAAAACTTGGTGTGAATGAGTTAGTTTAGAACATCAAGGTTCAATTAAAGGTGTGCTGTGAAATGAGAATTTTTTGGGAGATCCCTCTATGGCGGAGCCTTTGTAGCGGGTGGGGCCATTGTAGCGGGTGGGGCCATTGTAGTGGATGGGGCCAATATAGCGAGGTTATTCACAGTTTATGTAGAAATTTCTCCTAATCCACTCATTATTATGCAAACTCATTATGGAGAAGAAAAAGTGCGACCAAGGGTGAATTTCAACTTCCATCAATTTCATATGTAAAGGTAAGTAAATCACTCTCCTACCTTGGTATTTTGATTTCTAGGCCTTAGAATCCTTGTTGGGTGACTTTAGGGGAGGTTGAGATTAGGAGCGTTGTGGGTCTTTAGTAACATGTTTTATGAGCTGATATACATTTGTTTGCATGTGTCATATATTTAAAAATATGCGTTTAGACATTGATCACAAGTCTTATGAGGTGAGGGCGATTTTAGGTTGTTTGCATGTGACATATATTTGTCATGATTGTTGATATGTAAAAACGTGGTAATCCTCAATAAATTATTTGCCATAATTTGGTAAACTTATCCTACAATGTAAATTATTTGTTGACTATTATAGAATTATCCTCGACAAACTTATCCTCGAAAGATTACAACAAAGAATTTTGACATTGCAGGATAAGTTTGCTGAATTATGACAAATCAATTTATTGAGGATTAACACAGTTTTTACATATCAACAATCATAACAATTATATGACACATGAAATAACCTAGCATTGTCCTCACCTCATATGACATGCGATCAATGTCCAAACACATATGTTTAAATATATGACACATGCAAATAAATGCATATCACCTCATAGAGCTAGGCTAGACCCAATTTTTAACTGCTTCATTCTTTTCAGCATCCACCATCACCCCTCCCCTAGAGTCACCCAACAAGGATTCTAAGGCCTACGAATCACCATACCAAGGTAGGTCAGTGATTACTTACTTTTATTAATAAAATTGATGGAAAGTGGTTGAAATTCACCCTTGGTCGCCCTTTTTCTTCCTTAAAATAAGTTTGTAAGTTTGTAAGATAATGAGCGGTTTAGGAAACATTTCCGCATAAATTGCGAATAACCCTACTGTAGCAGCACCACTATAGTGGGAATTAATTCGACCACTATAGCATTGTGATAGCTGATATAAAGCCTTTCACAGGGCAGAAAGTTGAATTTGTTTCGAAAAGTCCCCATTTTGCAACACATCTTCGAACCATGACAATCTAATTAACCCGTTAATGCCAAGTTCGATGTTAGAAGTTTAACTATCGTAGGTTTGTCAAAAACTTTGCATACATGTATATAAATCGGACTAGACTATCTTAGAAAAAGGCATTATTTGTTTGGTCTGGTAGTGTGAGGTGAGATTCCAAAAGCTCAAGGCACTTTTGAATACGACTTTTTTCCTGTCATTCACAGATCATTATTGCTTACTACATGTGTTTACTCTGGTGGATTTAAATTTGAGGTAGATGAGGTGGATATGGTTGTTGAGGGACTATGCTATGACCATCCAGTAACATTGTGCAAGGCCAATATGGTGGTAGATGGATTGAGTTGGAAGACAGTTAGCATGGGCAGTTTGGCTTGCTTGGGGTATCTAAGTGACCCTTAGCTAGTTAGATTCATACTCTAGAATCTAAGTTTATGTAGTTGGGGATTTAGGGAATGGGTGGGGTGTTTTCCAATTTTAAAATTACGCCCATATTTCTAGTGGAAATCAAGGCTAAGGAGTTTGAGGATTAGAATTTGAACAAGTTCAGGAACAAAGTGGTATATAGGGCGACTCCAGATTCTATACTGGATGCAAGTGGAGTGCTAAGTTATAGAGGAAATATTTGTGTTCCATGGGTTGATGAATTTATCTAGACAGTATTGATAGAGTCTCACGGTTCATGAAATTTGATTCATTTGGATTAGCCAGAATGTATCGGGATTTGACACGAGTTTATTGGTGGCTCTAATTAAGAAGAACATATTTGAGTATGTGTCCAAGTGTCAGACCTGTCACCAGGTAAAGTATGAGCATCAAAGGCCAGTATGGTTACTATAACGGATGCCCATTCCTGTATGGAAATGGAAAAGGACCGCCATCGACTTCACGATGGGTCTTCCTAAGACCTTGGGGAAGTACAATTTAGTTTGGGTTATTGTTGACAGGTTGACTAAATTAGCCCATTTCATTTCAGTTAAAATGGACTATAACTGCCAACAAATGCCTAAGATTTATGTCATGGTAATAGTAAGGCTCCATAGGGTGCCCCTTTCTATCACTCCAGATAGAGGCACTTACTTAGTTAATTTCTTAGTTATGTTACATAAGACATTTGGCACTCAGCTCACATTTAGCACAACCTTCCATCCTCAAACACATATTCAGTAGGAGAAAATAACTCAAGTTCTAGAGGATATATTTAGAGCATACATGGTTGACATTTTGGGCTATTGGATCAATTTCACCATAGATATGACACTATTCAAGGCACTTTATGGGAGGAGATGTAGATCGCCTATAGGGTGGTTTGATGCTGGTAATATGAAGCCTCTGGATGTTGATTTGGTGAGGGAAGCTCGGTAGAACGTACGGGGCATCCAAACCAAGTTGTTGGTTGCTCAGAGCAGACAAACGGAGTTTGCAGATCATAAGGTAAGTGATATGGCTTTTCAAATTGGAGAACATATTTTTTTGAAGGTGTATCTAATGAAATGGGTTATGAGGTTTGGCAAGAAGGGTAAGATTATCACTCTTTACATTGGTCCATTCAAGGTTATTGATAGTGTGGGCCAACGACTGACAATTTAGCCTTGCCACCCAACTTGTCTGGGTTTCATCTAGTTTTTCATGTTTCCACGTTGAAGTACCATGAGATGGAAATTATATTATCAAGTGGGACTTGATAGTTCTAAATAAGGACTTGCAATGTAAATATTAGTGAAGATCCAATAGAAGCATCTCATCTAGTTGAGAAACTTACTTGGAAAACTAATAGAGACATTAAGGAATCTGTAGGGTTTTTCAAAGTCAAATTTCATGTAAAACTCCTGATATAAAAAATGGCGTGAACGAGTTAGTTTAGAATGTCAAGGTTTAATGGTTTTCCTAAATGGAGACTTTTGGGGAGAATTTCAAGTTTTTGTCATGTAATAGCCGCTATCGCGAGTTTCACATTACTATAACGGGAATTAAATTAATTTCTACTATAATGGGTGATCCCTCTTTGGCAGAGCAACTATAGAGGTAGGCCGCTATAGCAAGGTTATTCACATTTTATGCAGAAATTTCCCCTAAACTACTCATTATTCTGCAAACTCAGTTTGGGGAAGAGAAAGGGCGACCAAGGGTAAATTTCAACCACTTTCCATCAATTTCATCTCTAAAGGTAAGTAAATCACTCCCCTATCATGTATTGTGATTCTAAGGCCTTAGAATCCTTGTTGGGTGACTTTAGGAAGGGGTGTGGTGGATCCCAAAAAGATTGAGGCAGTTGATGATTGGTGAATTTCAACTCATTTGAGGTTGTTTTCATAGTTATATTGGCTTGCTTTAGTTTATAATTGGTGCTTTAATGTGGTTTGCTTCATATTTACAGGAAAATGAAATGGATAGTTGATTTTAAGAGATATTTTAAGAAACAAAGTGAACTTGAGGCAAAAAGAGGTAAAGAGCTGAAAATGAAATTTATGGCAGCGTAAGTAATTTTTAGGAACGCGCCTGGAGGACCGCAAACGCACCCGAAGGACAACAAATGACGAATCCTGGTCAACGCAGGATTGCAAATGCGCCAAGAGGGCCGTAGACGCGTTAGTCCTGTCAACTCAAGTTTGCGAACACGGACTAATCTCCATGAACATGGAGAGTCACGCTTCAGGCACTTATTCACCCGTGCAGAATGGGAATTTAACCAAATTGACAAACTTTATGGTTGTGAGTCTCGGGAATTGATGAGAAAGCTTAGGAGCGTATATGGCAGCAGTACATTGGACGACGAGGATCTCACTATTCCTACTGGCTTGAGCTCAAAGTGATGCAGTTCAGAGAGTCCCTCGTATTCTCTTTTGATATTTGGATTGTGGGGACACAATGTTATTTTAGTTTGGGGTGCCTCCCTTGTAGTCATTTTGTTGATTGTTTCTGCCTACTATGATTGTGCCCTTGCGGGTGTACTTTTATTTCTTTGTTATGGATTTATGTGCCCTTGTTGGGCTTTGATAATTTGGATGATTTTTATTGATACAATGTTGGATTAGTCAATTTTAGTTTTTGATTTGTTGTTTGTAGCTTATTTGTTTTTGTTTTGATGATTAAGATATGGATTGACGATGCCCAATGATGGATAGAGTGACGACATTATTAAAGGTAGATCATGGATTGCTTGTGTGTGTTGATTGTTGGTGGATATGGTAAATTCTGAGTAGCTGACTCTAAATAGATGAATGAGGTTGCTCGATGATGGATTGGTTGATGACTTTCTTAAGGGAAAATCTTCATCTTTTTGGGAGGTTGTGGCTTGGTTGGTACTAAGAACGTAGTCTTGTGTGTGGAAACTGTTGCACATTGATGAGTCCATAATTTGGACTCATTTAGGGCTATATTTTGATATAATTAGTTTCCTCAAATGCATATTTTGTCTCAATATCTTATGAAAATTCTTAATTTCAGGTATTTAGAGTTTGAGGCAAAGCATGGACACTACTTGGCAAGAAGGAACAAGGTGGCTGAAAAGAACGAAGAAATGAAGGCCTGGAGATCGCCGAGCCCAGTTGGTGAGTCGCCAATCGGCCTGGAGATCACCTTTTGTTCCAGTGTGCTGAGCCCCGAAGGAAAAGGTCAAGTTGGCGATAAAATGGAGCAGTAGGCGCGTCGCCGATCAGTTCCACGAAGCAGTACCATATTTCCCAACGACTCAAAACACAAAGAGGCTGAAGGCTAAAGCAGGAAGGCGATGAAATCGACCAAATGGCGGATCGCCGAGCGTATCGGCGATATCGACGAACTGCGCCGAATGGTCCTCCACAACACAAATTTTCAAACACTATAAATACTCGTTTAAATTTCTCATAACATATCATAAGACTTCTATTGTTCGAACTTTTGACAATTTTTGAGAGAGTTAAGTTTTAGAGGGTTTTGCAGACTTTGTTTTAAGACCTTGAAGATTCAAAGGGTTTCAACTCCAATAAATTGGAAGTGGGTCTCGAAGATTCTTCACTCTTGACGTGTTTTAAAACTTAACTCTTCATACCTAGTTGATGGAAACTGATATTGGTATACATTTTTATCTCTTTTACATGTCTAGCTAAAACCCCAATTCTTGGGGTGTGATTTTGTCAATATGGGTTAAATTATCTGTTGGGTCTTGCTTGTTGATGGTTTATTTGTTGTTTAAATGTGATTTCGTTTAGTAGTTTTGTATGAACTTAATGGGATTTTAGTTACAAATACGATTTCCTCTTAGTGTTATTGGCTTGCTTGAGAGAGAAGTCATGAAATTAAGACTACTAAATTGATAGCCGGTGGTATTGGGTCAACATGGGTTCAGCTCGAGAGAGTGAATCCTTGTCCTTCTCCTACACATTCAGATCGAGAGAGTAAATGGGTTAAGGCGTAGGCTCTGCTTAATGTGGCAACTTGGTGTTCGAGAGAAACCGAGTTTATTCGGGATAAGTTGCTTGAGAGGGAATTTACCCCACTATAGTCTAGCCTAGTCGCAAATGCTCAACAATTTACTGTCAAAAGCATGTACCCGATAGTCTAGTTTAACCCGTATTCCTATCACATCCCAAGCATCCCGTCTCCATATCTCATTTCTTTATATTTTTGCTATTTTTTGTTGTTAATTAATACAAACCCCATTGATAAATGACGCTTGTGTCACTCCTTAGATTTAGTATGTTTTTATTTGGTAATATTTATAGCTATGACTAACTAGAAGTTGACTTTATTTTTTTATTAATTCTCAAAACCACTCCCTGTGCGAATGATCCCAACCCTTGGTTGGGTTATATCACTACACGCGATCGTTTGACACTTGAATCGAAATAGTGTCAGTTGATTACGTCGAACGTCAAAATGGCGCCGCTGCCAGGGAGTGGTGTTAGTTGAGAATTTGTAGTTAAGTTAAATTTTTGTTCTTCTTAGTCATATTTTACTAACTTAATTTTTAGTTTTGTTTTTCTTTGAGTTGTTGTAAGCAGATACCCTGAGTATGGCTGAGGGAAATGGTTGCAAATTGGCTGAGACAAATCAAGAAGTTGAGAGGGACTTCAAGTTAACCGCACTAGTAACTCAGCTGAACGATTTGGCCACCAAAATATCAGAGGTGGAAGACCAGTGCAAAAGTCAGGGGAGGCACATACCCCCTCATGAGCGGAAAAAGCCTAGAGACAGGGAGAACAATTGTGTCGAGGACACACTACAAATTATTCCTCAAAAGATCACCGAACAAGATCGAGTATTGGAAGAGATGAAGGAGAATATTGAAGTGTTGAATCAGATGATTGGCTCTCATTCTAGATCTATCCAGCTGATCAGGACGCTCATGAGTTATGCAGTGCCTCAGCTCCACTCAAATGAACTATTGAGGTTACCTAGTAACACTAGGGCCAGCCCCAATAATGGAGACTGAGTAAGGACTTGCGTCGAGCCACGACGTTAACTAAGGCGCTTTTTGGGAGGCAACCCAAGGTCTTAATTGCTTTCTTTTAAGTTTAGAATAATAGTGTGTTGATTGTGCAGGATAACGTGAGGAAAATGTTGAAAAGTGCAGGTTGGCGAGCGAATGTTTTAGTTGACGCATCGCTGAAGAGGTCGGCGCGCCCGATTTAATTCGCCGTTTGGCTCAACACTATTTTAATTTGGAGCCTGTAAAACTCGGCGATCCTAGGAGCTACTTGGCGAATCGGCGACTTAGTCGGCGATCCCGATGTTGCCCGCCATTTGAACCCCCAAGCAACTAAAGGTCATGTAAAATTCTGCGAGGTGAATGACCACTTGGCGACACACCGAGTGGATCGGTGAATGAGACTAACGTCGCCGAACGGACACAGACTAGATAGTTATTAAGGGCCAACAATTTTAAGGTTTTGAACTCTTCACTTTCCCTCGCTTTCAAACTTCGCAAACTCACACCAAGTTAGTATTTTCAATATTTTTTGCATTCCATTAGTATTTTGATTGTTAATTAGTGCTCGGACTTCAGATTTCATTGCCGCCTAGCATTTCAAAGGAATTTAATCGGCACAAAAGATTAGTTTTCCGAACCCCAAATTTATTTTCAAAATATTTGTACTCATTTGCAATGATCTTATCGTATTGATGTGTGTTGGGCCTCTCTGATAGAATTAGAATGCTTAAATGCCAGATTTAATTTGATAATCATGCCCGTATTGTTTTAATCATCGAATGCCCGTAAATTTGTGCCTTAAATTGAGTTAAATAAAGTTGGGGGTGTGCTTGCATGTTGGTTAGATTTATTGGGTGAGGTCTAAGTAGCCCGTATTTGTTCTAAGTTGCGTAAATTTCACAATGATGGAGTGGGTGACTCCATTCTTAAGGGTAAAAGTCATCAAATGGCCAAATTTTGCAAAATCGGGAAAAATCTGAATATCCCGGGGCAATGCGTGTTATGGGTCTAAACTCAATTGTACTAGTGCATGCTTTCATTTTGTTTTCGGGGCTTGCGGGGTTAAATTCAAGAAGATGGGTTGAAAATAGGCACGTTGGGTTATTTGGCGAGCTGGGTCGAACTCGTCGAACCACTTGGCGGTTTGCCTAATGATCCCATCTCGCCTTTAATTTCATGCTATTTGTGATGTTGGTTTCTGCAACTTTCGGCGAGAAGCCTGAGTTTGCCAAAAGCACTCGGCGACTCAACAAAAGTCTTCTTGTTCGCCCTTTGCCTGCACCCCTAAACCCTTGCTGCACTTGAACTTTCGGCGGGCTAGTCATGGCTCACTGAAAGGCTTCGGTGAATCACCGAAAGTGACCTCCCATCGCCGACTAGCTAAAATTCTCTAACCAATCCCTTCGGCGAGCCTGATCTAGTTCTCCATGGATCGGCGAGTTTGTCTGCAACTATTTTTCTGTGCTCTTAATTGAATCATTTCTACATTATTTTTGATGTTTTGTAGATACGGTATAGACTAATCTAACCAGGCCACCCCAGAAAATAGTACATGGTATTAACATAAATGAAGGGGGATCAAATCTCCCAAAGAAGAGAAGACAAGAACTCCCTCCGGGAGACAAAGGCAAATGAAAAAAACACACATCTGAGAGAGTACATGTTGACACCCGGACTGAGTTGTCTGAAACTGAAGACGAGCATCCTTTGATTTCCCGAAGGGATGAGATCCGAGTTCCTTCAGATACCATTCCTCCGGCAACAGACTCAGTGCCAGCTCAGGCACCTCCTGTGACCCTCATGCCTCCGGTCGTTTCTCCTCCCAGGCTCCTAAACAGATTAAAAGGTGATGGTTTACGAACCATCCTCGAGGAGAAGCTACTCTCGACAGAAGGCTTAGACGGGAAGTATTTAGAAGTGAGGGAGACCCTCTGCTACCATGAGTTTGAGTAGTTCACCATGCCCCGAGGTCCTTACATTCCTACCTGGGTCTGGGAATTCTATACAACTTATGGGGAGTTGGTGCCCAAGAGCAAGAAGAAGGCAAGCGAGTTCAGACCGGTGAAGTCGGTCATGGTCAGAGGCAGGAAAGTTGGGTGCAACAGTGAACATATTAACAGTATATTGGATAGACCGCTGCATTCTTCACTTCCTTACGAGGGATTTCCCATTGCTTAGTCCCTAGATGACTTGAAGGGTTGGTTGGCCCCTCTGATATCCGACACCACCCCGAGGTGGATCGAGGTAGAGGCCTTTATTGAGAAGAGGGACTTGAATATTGCTGCCAGGTTTTGGTTTGGCTTTATCAGCAGCACCATAATGCCATCCCAGAACGAGTCCGTTTACACCATCCTAAAGCAGCTTGCCTTGGTTCTATCATGTCTAGGAGGCGCATCGACCTAGGACTACTAATTTCACAGGAGATAGCCATGAGAGTCAAGCAGAGACAAACTTCTCTGCCATTTCCAGTCTTGATCACTGAGCTGTGCCGACATTCTGGAGTACCCCAAGATACTGCGAGGGATATTGAGGTCACCCCATCATCCTCCACTGACATCCGGCGTATTGAGGTCGAGTACACACGAGAGGAGGTGGACAGAAGGAGAGCAGCTCCGACAAACATTTCTTGAGAGGTTGATGTTGACTCGTTACCTGCAAAGGCATCTTCGCCTACTCCGACCTCTGGGCCTTCAGGTACATTCGCTCCTTCCTCGTCTTCACAGGCCCCAAGTGTTTCCTCCTCCTCCCAGCCTGTCAGGATTACTCAGGCCATGATCCTGAAGATGGGGCATTTGGCCCAATCAGCTGACATGCGAGCGACCCGACTTGAGAGGTCAATCCCAGGGATAATCGAGAGTGCCATACTTGCTGCACTTACCCCCTTCCAGACTTTTGTTGATGCATTGACTGTGAGAGTCACAACTTGTAAGAGCAGGCAAGGGGAAGCCTCCGATGTAACGACTTTGAAAGCCAAAGTAGCAGATCTGAGGAAGGACGTAGACTATCTAAAGTCTACTGACTTCAACTCATTAATAGAGGCTGCTGATGATGAAGATGCTCCAGAGACTTCAATGATTCCTTCGGCTACCACCAGAGAAGTACAGAGGGATGGGACAGCAGATGAGGAGTCGAATGCAGAGACCGACAAGGAGCAGAAGGCGGTGCATGATGATAAGATGATAGAGAGCCGAGATGAGAGCATATTTAGAGATTTTCCAGATCTTGTGGAGACGATTGTGCAGCCGGTGATCCAGATATCGCCGACTGATACGTCCACAACAATTCCTAGTGGATCTGGAACTGCTATTTCTTCTGAGGTGATTTCGGGCACTAATGCCCAAATCCAGATAGTTGCACAGCCTAGACAGATAGAGAGACTGCATAGATATGATCCTTTCTTTACCTCATTCTCTGTCTTACTTTCTTTCACTTTTGGATACTTTACTTCATTTGCATTTGAGGACAAATGGTTTTTATTTGTGGTGGGGTGAGGCCCACCTTTTGTGTGAATATTGATGCTTCGCTGTTTTGTGCATATAATTGGGTCGTTTTGCTTATAATTGTGTCTTACACTGCTTCTTGTGGATGTTTGAGCTTGTGGCTCCTTTTATTTTAAATTGTAAATGATTTTTACCCTTTTGAAAATTTTTAAATTTTTGCCACCTCTTGTACGTTTGGAATGTGGCAGTTCTTAAGCAAATTTGAGTCTCGGTTTTGATCAATATCATGACTCAAATAGTGCTCATAATTGAACAAACATGAATGTGCGGCTACGATGAGACCAAGTGAAGTTACATAGTCAATATGTGAACTCTTTGCATCTCGTTGTGACTAGCCAATTATCGAATTGATTTGCTTGTGATGAACATTGCACACTGGCAAAAGTGTGGAGTCTTGTTTGACTCTGGTGTCAATGCCTTGTGTGATGAGCTTACTGTGAACCATGCATGATGACACCTAGAATTTTCTCCGTTGGTCCGGTCGACTAAGTAAGGCTATCTCTTGATATGATCTTAGGCAACTTCGAAAGAGTGTGACCAATTTGACATATACCTCTTTTGTGGCTTACCTTGTGAGTGTGTCAACGTCTTTTAAACACCTCTTGAGCCTCACCTTTCTTTTGAAGAAACTTGGTGAAAACATGACCTTTATTAATCTACTACCCATAATCCTCGTGATTTGTGGTTGATTGTGTTGTGAAAAGAAAAGGCAAGTCAAGAAGTGCAAGAAAAATCCATTTTAACCCATGGTGTTGAGAAAAATGGAACCCCTCCATACAAAAAAAAAGACAAGAGAAGAAAAAGAAAAAGTTTTGAAATAAAGTTATAAGAAATGTCAAAAGAAATGGGGTTCCGAACAATCCATGGAAGTGAATAATGGGATGACTTATGAGCACTAAAGAAATTGATGAAAGAAAAGGAAATGGAGTGTTGAAAGCACCACATTTCACGAGGATGAAAGTCACTGAGCCTAAATGACCATACCTTTGCACTCATCCCCATTATAACCCTTGAAAAGACCTTTTTGATCTTGAGTGAGCTGAAACAATTGTTGATTGGAAAATACGGGCAAACCTATGGGTGAAATCATGCATTGTGTTCTTCTTTGTGAGAGTGAGTGTTGCATTTGATTCCATAATTTTAAATGATTAAACCATTGTGTGTGAATATGGAATCATTCTTTGTGTGAGGGCATTCAAATACCTTTGTTGGGCTCGAACTTGCATTTGAAGCAAGTATAGCGAGCTTGAGAATCTTTGATAATGGTGTGTCACAACTTGAGTCTTTGAGTATACAATTGATTCTTGCATGAGTAAGTTGAGTCTTGTTGTGTACATTCATGGTTGAGTCTTGTGTAGCACTGTTTGAGACATCCCTTTTGGACTGCTGAACTTGAGTTTTACTTGAGGACAAGCAAAAGTTTAAGTTGGGGGTGTTGATGAGTCCACAATTTGGACTCATTTAGGGTTATATTTTGATAGAATTAGTGTCCCCAAATGCATATTTTGTCTCAATATCTGATGAAAATCCTTAATTTTAGGTATTTAGAGTTTGAGGCAAAGCATGGACACTACTTGACAAGAAGGAACAAGGCGACTGAAAAGAACGAAGAAATGAAGGCCTGAAGATCGCCGAGCCTAGTTGGTGAGTCGCCGATCACCCTGGAGATTGCCTTTTGTTGCAGTGTGCTAAGCCTTGAAGGAAAAGGTCAAGTTGACGATAAAATGGAGCAGTCGGCGCATTGCCAATCAGTTTCGCGAAGTAGTACCTATCGCCCAACGACTCAAAACGCGAAGAGCCTGAAGGCTAAAGCAGGAAGGTGATGAAATCGACCAAAAGGAGGATTGCCGAGCGTATCAGTGATCCCGACTAACTGCGCTGAATGGTCCTCCGCAGAACAAATTTTCAAACACTATAAATACTTGTTTAAATTTATCATAGCATATCATAGGACTTCTATTATTCGAACTTTTTACAGTTTTTGAGAGAGTTAAGTTTTAGAGGGTTTTTGAGACTTTGTTCTAAGACCTTGAAGATTCAAAGGGTTTCAACTCCAAGAAATTGGAAGTGGGTCTTGAAGATTCTTCACTCTTGACGTGTTTTAAGACTTAACTCTTCATACCCAGCTGATGGAAATTGATATTGATATTAATTTTTATCTCTTTTACATGTCTAGCTAAAACCTCAATTCTTGGGGTGTGATTTTGTGAATATGGGATAACTTATCTGTTGGGTCTTGCTTGTTGATGGTTTATTTAATGTTTAAATGTGATTTCCCTTAGTAATTATGTATGAACTTAATGGGATTGTAGTTGCAAATACGATTTCATGTTAGTGTTTTTGGCTCGAGAGAGAGAGAGGTCATAAAACTAAGACTACTAAATTGATAGCTGGTGGTATTGGGTTGACATGGGTTCAGCTCGAGAGAGTGAATCCTAGTCCTTCTCCCACACATTCAGTTTGAGAGAGTGAATGGGTTAAGGCGTAGGCTGTGTTAAATGCGGCAACTCGGTGTTCGAGAGAAACCGAGTTGATTCGGGGTAAGTTGCTTGAGAGAGAATTTACTCCCACTATAGTCTAGCCTAGTCGCAAATGCTCAACAATTTACTATCAAGAGCATGTACCCGATAGTCTAGTTTAACCCGTATTCCTATCACATCCCAAGAATCTCGTCTCTATGTCTCGTTTCTTTATATTTTTGCTGTTTAATTAATACAAACCCACATTGATAATTGACTCTTGCGTCACCCCTTAGATTTAGTATGTTTTTATTTGTTAATATTTATAGCTATGACTAACTAGAACTTGATTTTATTTTTCTATTAATTCTCAAAACCACTCCATTGGGAACGATCCCAACCCTTGGTTGGGTTATATCACTTCCCGCAACAGTTTGGCACTTGAACCGAAATATTGTCAGTTGATTACGTCGAACATCCCACGTATGCCCCTCCATCTTTTAAATTTGAGCATGTTGTGTATGATTGTGTGAAAATCCTTACAACTCTTTCTGTGACTTTTTTATTCGTTAGCGGTTTAAATGTCAACGCCACTTGTATTTTGAAAAGGAAATAAGAGTTTGAACCATCTTAATTGATTTTCATACCATGTGTGGTGAGTTGTTGAATAATGCCTTGTGTTTGCTTATGTCACTTAGAACTTGCTTAGTTAGTCTTGATATGATTGTCTTGACTGAGCTTGGTTGGAGAAATGATCTTCGGCTTTCTTTGATTAATCTTAAAGTCCACTTGGCCTAAAAATCCGAACTTTGCACATATTATATCCTTAGTTGTCCCCTTTGAGCTTTATCCTTTTTATTGACAACCACATTACATGCCTTGTCCTTTTTGAAAAAGTAACCCTCTTTTGAGCATTTCCCTCATTGAACATGAAATTATGAAAGTTGAGGCTAAAATCCTAAGTTGGGGGTGTTATGGGAAACTCATTGAAGGGATACTTACTACATGAGGGCTTGATAATTGTTTTTTGAAAAATGGAGGAAAATCTTAATGAAAGAAAAAGCTTTGAAAAAGAAAGAAAGCTAGTGAATAAATGAGACTTGGATCCTCCAAAGGTTGAAAATGGTTGCATGTGGGGCATATAGAATGAAAATTTTAAAAGAAGAAGAAGAATAATGTGAAATGTGCATTGAGTTGAAAAGTGAAGAAAAGTGGAAAAGTTAGTAAATGATGAGTCATTGTGTAGTGTTCAAGGAGGGAGTAGTCACTTGTACCAAAATGATGATAAGATTTGGGTACGAAGTTTACTTTCTGGATCAATCTACACCTGGGATGAAATAACGACAAAGTTTCTTGATAAATATTTCTCACAAGCAAAAACAACTAGAGTGAGGAAGGAGATCAATAATTTCAGTCAACTAGAATCAGAGACAGTGTTTGAAGCACATGAAGGATTCAAGGAATTGTTGATGATGTGTCCACACAGAGGAATAGAACCATGGTTGCAGTTGAATTTTTTTTGGGAAGGGTTATCGCCTGGGTCACAGGGGATATAAATAATGTAGTGGGAGGACCAATCATGAAGAAGACAGCCGACAAAGCAATTGAAATCCTTGATGAACTTGTATCATTGGGTTGTAGAGAATTCTAAAAGAAAGAAGAGTGCAGGGGGCATCGAGTTGAAACTTACACTACCCTACAGGCGCAAATTTCATCGATTGCGAAGGATGTGAGGCAGTTTACTCTAGCCCAGGCACAACTGACATAATCAATAATATGTGATTTTTTTGCAGGGGGACATCCTACTAATGAATGTCAATAAGTTCCACTTGCAAAAGAAGAGGTTAATGTTGTTGGAAACTTTAATAGATGGAACTATCAAGCAGGGAACAATTTCAATGCAATGAGGCAAAGGCATCCTTGATTCTCATGGAGTTCATCGAATGGTACTTTGAATGCTTGGCTACAGAACAATATGAGAGGACATGGACAAGCACCTCACGGGTACCAAATTACCAGCGACAATAATATCGGCCTTTGAAGGGACAACAAGGGAATCAATCTAGTTTGGAAGAGATGTTTAAAAGTTTCATCACCAAGGTAGATGAGAAATTTGAAAATCAGAGTGCGTATCTTCGCAATTTGGAGACAAAAATGGGATAGATTGTAAATCAAATTTCTAAAATAACTCCTGAAACTCTACCAAGTGACACAGTGAGGAATTCAAACGATTTGACGGTTGTAACATTGCGTTCTGGAAAGATGTTGAGTGATAATTGTCAGAGTCCAATAGAGAAGTCAAGAGAAAGCCAAGTGGAGACACGAGAATCTCATGAAACCAAGAAAGGTAAGGACAAGTCAGAAGTTGAAGGGGGATAAAAACATATCTCCATTACCTTTTCCTCAGAAGAAGAAATGAGAGAAACTTGATAAATGTTTCGGAAAGTTCCTTGAGATGCTAAAATAACTTCATGTAAATATCCCATTTACAAAGGTTTGTCACACAAATTCCTGCATATGCAAAGTTCCTAAAGGAAATTCTGTCTAGCAAGAGAAAATTGGAGGAAACATTAGTAGTCAAGCTTAATGATCATTGTAGTGCCATCCTTCAAAATACACTACCTCAAAAATGTGGTGATACGTGTAATTTCACTATTCCTTGTGCTATAGGAAATGTTAGATTTGAGAAGTCATTATGCGACTCAGGGGCGTCTATAAACCTCATGCAACTGTCAATTTTCAAGAAATTGGAAGGAGAGCTTGGAATAATTAAGTCTTTCCCTGTGTGCTTACAATTGGTAGATTAATCTACAATCCTTCCTGAAGGAATAATTGAAGATGTTTTAGTCAGGGTGGACAAGTTTGTGTTTCCAGTGGATTTCATAGTGGTGGACATGGAAGAAAACAATGAGGTTCTGTTGATTCTTGGGAGACCATTTATGGTTACTGGCAGAGCAATACTCAATGTATATGAAGAGCAATTGATGCTCAAAGTTGGAGAAGAATAAGTAGTTTTCAATATGAAGAAGATGATGAAAACGTTTAGTCCTCTTTCAAGGTAGATATTTTGACTAATCTGGCTGAAGAGTATAAGAATGAAAACCTTATAGAGGATTTCAGGAGAGATGCTTATGAGAATGCAAGAATTTTCAAGGAAAACACAAAAGTATGGCATGATAGTCTTATCAAGACAAAATAATTTAAGGAAAGAGAAAGTGCTACTTTACAATAGTAGATTGCGCCTTTTTCCTGGAAAATTCAAATCAAGATGGACGGGACCATATGTGGTGAAGAATGTAAGTCTAGATGGTGCAATTGAAATCTTTAATGCAAAAGGAACTGAAAGCTTCAAGGTTAATGGGCACCGTTTAAAGAAATATGTAGTTGGACGATTTGAAAAACAATCTTCTAACATTATCGTTGAATATCCCAAACTGGGTTACCTGGGTCGTGCCGCAGCGTTAAATCATACTTTTATTGGGAGGCAACCCAACACTAAAAAATATAGTTGCTCGTCTGTGCGCATGGGTGGATCCCATTCAAAACGCGTGACTAGCGCGCCACAACAAACGAGGTCACTGTCTCACCGTGCGACCAAGCAATCAGCGCGCGGGTCTCCCACCAGGTAAGTTAAATTTTTGTTTCTTATTTTATTTTATAAATAAATAAATAAATTAAAATGCTTGCTTATGTAGCACTCTAGAAATTAGTAGGCTAAACTAGAGCTTAACGTGAGGGTTAGAGTCACGAATGCAACTCCTCGTACTTAAAATAAAGAATTTTGTGTTAGAACATCAAGGTACTACCCCTCAAGGACCAATCATGGGCCCTTGAGGAGGACCCCTGGAAACTGCCAAAAAATAGTGAACCACGATTGGACCCACGCCCCATGGGTGGAGGGTCCGTGGTTTGGCCAAAAGTTTCAGTCACCAAACCACGATCGATCATCACGGTCCATGGGTCCAACCACGGCCCGTCAACATGGTCTAGAGGATGGTGACATGGTAGCAGTTTTGGTGGTTAAGCTTTGGGGTATTTTGGGTCTTTCCGGTTTTAATTAATATTAAGTGGTATTGTTTTAGCCTAATTTAGACCACCTATATGAGTATTTTAAAACCCTAAATTAATTCATCTAACTCATTATTCTTAAAACCCAAATCAATTCCCAAAATTTAATCCTCACCAAAAAATTCTCTCTCTAGAACTAGATAAGAAGAAGAAGAAGGAAGTTAGAGCTAGGGTTCAAGGAGCAAGGTTTCTCACACCAAATTCATACAACTTTGTGATCAAGGTATGGTAGTCCTTCATCCATGGATAGCTTTCATCCATGGAGTCCCTCCAAACCCAAATTTCAAAGATAGAAATCCCCAAAAGCTAGAGTTTGATTCCAAAGTCATAGGTTCCTTTTAAAAATGATTATAATGCTTGAATTACATTATATTATGTATGAATTGATTATTCCTTATGGTTTTTATGTTGAAATCCCCAAAACCCATGAAATCACAAAATTTCCCAATAATGATCTTGTGATGTGGGTTTGTTGATGAAAGAAAAATGTTGTGCAATGCATGGATAAGACCCCATAAATTTTACCCATGCTAAGTAAACCTCCTTGGTCCAACATTCATGTTCATCACCTTTAACACATTGAAAACTCATATAAAAGCTTCTTGAGTAACCATAGTTCATGATTCATATTCTTGTTCTTGTTGTTATGAGAATAAGCCTTAACTGACATGAGACCATGTGAGTTATACATGATACCCCGGTGTTACCCACGCCAAAAAGGGGTTTCCTACTTACCTAAGATAGAACCATACTTTTAGCTTAGGTGGATCCACTAGTTAAACAACCTATGGGGGCACATAGTTTATGGGATAAGGAGATTGCTACTAGAAACCCAGACTCAACTATTGTAAAATGTCTCCATCTCATGAGACATACTTTAGGAACCCAGACTCAACTAATGTAAAAGGATCCCATTGGCAAGCCAGACTCAACTAATGTAGAAGCAATCATTAATTCCCACAAAGTACATATTAAGTCATAACTGATTCATTGAGATAGCTCATTAGATCATGCGTGAGAATAACCTTCCACCGTCCATGTCTACATATAGATTTAATAGGTGAGAAATCCTTTCAACCTTAGAATCTCCATATTGTGAGAAAACCTTTCACATCATATCATTTTCATGCAGAAGTGTGTAGATGAGAATAACCTTTCAACAACACAACAACTATATCATAATCATAGACACTTCACTCTCAAAGTGCTCTCAAAACGTATACATAGATTTCCATAAAAACATATATCATTCTCATACTTTACCCTTTCAAGGTTCAAAGCTCATATCAAATCAACACATATAGAATTCAATACATTAGACATGGATATCAACATAATTCAAGCAACCCAATCACTACAAGCATAATCACCTTGAGGGTATTTATGAAGAGTTTCTCTTATGTTATGATGATCTATGTATTGGCTATGTTTATGACTTGTGCTTTTCTGCTATCTTCATGATGATGTTTAAACTTGGTAAATTGCATGCTTTCAAATGAAATGTTCCTTCTAGCATGTTTTCAACGTTTTTATGCATGACTATCATACTTAGTTCATTTTTGTACTAACGCCTACTTTTCCTACATTTTCCCCAAGTGTAGGGTCTGGTTCTCGAGGTGATTATTCTAGTGGTTAAAGCTTGGACTTGTGTATCTTCAAAGATTGTTGGTGAGACCTCATGTTTCGAGGATGACTTTTCCTATGTTGTAGTTCCTTTCATGCATATTCCCTTTTTGGACATGTTGTATGGGCTAGGCCCTATTTCATTCATACATTTTAATAGATGGCTATATTGAGACAATTCTAAACTTCTACTTTCGTTTATGAAAATTTTGAACTTGAAATGTGTTTTTACTCTTATTGTTCTATTGCTTATGTTATGAGGAATTAGTGGATTTTATAGAGTCTTTTGGGGTTCTATACGCCATGTTACATCTAAGGGGTACTCCTGGGTCATGACAAACTTGGTAATCAGAGCACAAGGTTTAGAATGATCCTAGGATGATGTCTCATAAGCCACGTCCAGTAGAGTCTTGTTCATAAGTGTGAAGCGCGCCATATTTTTGAATGAGAGGCTACAAGATGATTAGGAAACTTCACTTCTTTATTATTCTAAGTCGTCCCATAGAGTTTAAATCTATAAGATATCTCTCCTTATACTTGCTCTATGTTCTTCAGGATATGAATACTTGAAGGGCTAATGCTAGAAAGATGGAGGGTGACAATGTGGAACAAGGAGCCCCTCTTCAACCTCATCAAGCTTCGATTGATCCTTTGGTCGAGAATGTTACTCATGCGGAGCTTAGGGCTACTCTTCATCAAGGAAGTATGAGTGTTAAGGAGTATGCTCTAAAGTTCACCCAACTATCCAAGTATTCTACAACTATGGTGGCAGACTCAAGGGCTAAGATGAGTAGGTGTATGTCGGGTGTGTTTGACATGGTTGAAGAAGAATGTCGTACGATAGTGCTCATCTATGACATGGTTATCTCAAGGCTTATGGTGTACTCCCAACAAATTGAGGAATCGAAACTCAAGGAAAAGAATAGGGAGATGAAAAGAGCTAGGACCGGTGATGGGAACTTCTCCAATACTAGATTCGATGGACAAGGTCAACCAAGGTTTAGACAAAGGTTTTCCAACCAAGATTCCTCTAGCGCTCCTCCGAAGGTCAACAAGGATAAGGTGTCCAACCCTAAACCTCAAGGAGGTAATGGTGGTGGCTCTTATGTGACTAGACCTATTTGTTCAAAGTGTGGAAGGAAGCATGATGGTAAGTTACTAGTTGGCACGAATGGTTGCTTTGGTTGTGGAAAGAGTGGTCACAAGATGAAAGATTGTTCGATGCTTAAGGTTCAAGGAAGAGAGGCCAATCAAGATCCTCATAGTGGTTCAAACTCCAATGCTCCCAAGAAAAACCACTTCAAACCTGAGGTGACCAAGAGAGCTTCCCAAATGTAGTGACCGGTATGTTAAAAGTCTTTCTTATTGATGTGTATGCCTTGTTGGATCCCGATGCTACTTTATCTTTTGTGACGACCTATGTGGCAAGGAGGTTTGATGTTCCTCCGGAAGTGTTATTAGAACCTTATTATGTCTCTACTCCTGTTGGTGATTCTATGGTGGCTAAGAGGGTTTATAGAGGATTCCCTATTTCCTTATTCCATAGAGTTACTCTTGTTGACTTGGTAGAACTTAACATGTTGGACTTTGATGTGATTCTTGGTATGAATTGGTTGCATGCATGTTATGCCTCTATTGATTGTTGAACTCGGGTGGTTAGATTCCAATTTCTAAATGAGTCTATCTTAGGTGGAAAGGGGGAAATTATATGCCTAGGGGTCAATTTGTGTCCTACCTTAAAGCTAGAAAGATGATCTCAAAAGGTTGCTTTTACCATGTTGTTAGGGTGAGGGATGTAGATTCCAAAACCCCTTTTTTCAGTCGGTTCTCGTGGTTAATGAGTTCCCGGAAGTTTTCCCCGATGATTTTCTCAGTATTCATCCCGAGCGGGAAATAGTTTTTGGTATTAACCTTCTTCCGGATACACAATCTATCTCTATTCCTCCTTATAGAATGGCTCCGGTAGAGTTAAAAGAGTTGAAGGATCAACTAAAGGATTTGCTAGATAAGGGCTTCATCCGACCGAGTATCTCTGCATGGGGTGCTCCGGTGTTGTTTGTTAGAAAGAAAGATGGGTCTCTTAGAATGTGCATCGATTATCACAAATTAAATAAAGTGATCATTAAGAACAAATGTCCTCTTCCAAAAATTGATGACTTGTTTGACCAACTTCAACGGGCTAGTTATTTCTCTAAGATTGATCTTCGTTCGGGTTATCACCAATTGAGGGTGAGAGGGGATGATATTCCAAAGACGGCTTTTCGAACTCAGTATGGTCATTATGAGTTTTTGGTTATGTCGTTTGGGTTGACTAATGCTCCGGCAGAATTTATGGATTTGATGAATAGGGTGTTTAGACAATACCTTGATATGTTTGTGATTGTGTTTGTCGATGATATTTTGATCTATTCAAGGAGTGAGAATGAATATGTGGACCATTTGAGAATTGTGTTGCAAGTTCTTAAGGACCAACAACTTTTTGCAAAGTTTAGAAAGTGTGAATTTTGGTGAAGGTCTGTAGCTTTCCTTGGTCATATTGTATCAAGCAAAGGGATTGAGGTAGATCCTAAGAATATAGGCGCGGTCAAGAGTTGGCCTAGACCTCTAACTCCTTCCGATATTAGAAGCTTTTTGGGTTTGGCCGGTTACTATAGAAGGTTTGTTGAGGGATTTTCTTCCATTGCTTCTCCTTTGAAGGCTTTGACTCAAAAGATGGCTAAGTTTGTGTGGTCGGAATCTTGTGAGAAAAGTTTCCAAAAGTTGAAAGATAGACTTACTTCTGCTCCGGTGTTGACCTTACCAGAAGGTACAAATGGTTTTGTGGTGTATTGTAATGCCTCTAGAGTTGGGTTGGGATGTGTGCTTATGTAAAATGGTAAGGTGATTGCCTATGCTTCAAGGCAACTTAAGTTCCATGAGAAGAATTATCTTACCCATAACCTTGAGTTAGCGGCGGTTGTGTTTTCCTTGAAAATATAGAGGCATTATTTGTATGGGGTCCATGTGGATGTTTTCACCGATCATAAGATTCTACAACATGTGTTTAGTCAAAAGAACTTGAATCTTTGCCAAAGTAGGTGGCTAAAACTATTGAAGGATTATGATATGAGTGTCCTTTATCACCCCTGGTAAAGCCAATGTGGTAGCGGATGCTCTTAGCCGGTTGTCGATGGGTAGTGTGGCTGATATAAAAGATGACAAGAAAAAGTTTGTTCGTGATGTGCATAGGTTGTCCCGACTAGGTGTTCAACTAGTGGATTCCACCAAGGGTGGTTTCATGGTCCATAATGGTTCCGAATCGTCCTTTGTGATGGATATGAAGTCTAAGCAAGGTCTTGATCCTATATTATTTGAATTGAAGAGGTAGTACTTAAGAAGTCTGTTGAGGCTTTCTCCCAATGGGGAGATGGGTTGCTTAGGTATCAAGGTCAGTTATGTGTTCCGAACATTGATAGTTTGAGGGAACAAATTTTAGAGGAAGCTCATAGTTCTCAGTATTCTATTTACTCAGGAGCCACCAAGATGTACCGTGACCTACAGGAATTCTATTAGTGGAATGGGATGAAGAAATATATTGCGGGATTTGTGGCCAAGTGTCCTAATTGTCAACAAGTTAAGGTTGAGCATCAAAGGCCGAAAGGCTTATCCCAAGATATAGGTATTCCCACTTGGAAGTGAGAAGATGTAAACATAGAATTTATTAATGGTTTGCCTTGCACCCGGAGACAACATTATCCTATTTGGGTCATTATAGATCGGATGACAAAATCCGTTCACTTTATTCCCGTCAAGGTTTCTTTTTCGGCGAAAGACTATTCTAAGTTGTATATAAGTGAACTAGTGAAATTGCATGGAGTTCCTTTATCTATTATTTTCGATCAGGGTACTCAATTTACTTCTCACTTTTGGAAGCCATTCCAAAAAGGTCTTGGCACGAAGGTTAAGCTTAGAACGAATTTTCGTCCCCAAACCAATGGGCAAGCGGAGCGTATCATCCAAACATTGGAAGATATGTTAAGGGCATGTGTAATAGACTTCAAGGGTAATTGGGATGACCACTTGCCGTTAATAGAGTTTTCCTACAATAATAACTATCACTCAAGTATCGGTATGGCTCCCTTTGAAGCCTTGTCTGGTAGGAGATGTAGTTCTCCCATTGGTTAGTTTGAGGTGGGTGAAGTTGCTTTGATAGGTCCCGAGGTAGTTTATGAATCCATTGAGAAAGTTCGGCTTATTAAAGAGAGGTTGAGAACGATTCAAAATCGGCAAAAGTCTTATACCGATGCAAGAAGATGGGATCTAGAATTTGAGGTTGACGATTGGGTCTATTTGAAAATCTCACCCATGAAGGGTGTGATGAGATTTTGCAAGAAAGGGAAACTTAGTCCCCGGTATGTAGGCCCATACCAAATTTTGAAACTTATTGGGAAGGTTGCCTATGAGTTGGATTGACAAAATAAGTTGGCGCCGGTTTATCCGGTATTTCATGTTTATATGCTTAAAAAGTGTATTGGAGATCCGGCAGTCATAATTCCCCTAGAAGGGTTGGGAGTTGACGAAAGTCTTTCATATGAAGAGGTTCCGTTAGAGATCCTAGACCGGCAAGTCAAGAGATTGAGTAACAAAGAAATAGCTTCCGTGAAGGTTTTATGGAGAAATCACTTAGTTGAGAGTGCTACTTGGGAGGCCGAGGCCGATATGAAGTCTCGCTAGCCTTATCTTTTTCCTACTACTCCTATTCAAGCTTGAGGTAAGTAGTTCCTCTTGAGTTTTCCTTTATTGGGAGTCATGTGTTTTATATGTGTTTTTCCATGATTTCTTTATGTCATGCATGTTCTTGAGAAATTCATATTTAGTAAGAAAGCGAGTTTTTATGATTGATTTTCCTCATGTTGTTGTGCATTGAGTAAGAGTTGTCTATATTCTTCATGAGATGAATTGTTGAACATGCTTTAGTTGTGCTTTTGGTAGTAAATTGCATAAATTCTCCATGATGTTGTATTGAGTATGCTTTTAGTTTGGAGAAGGTAGTTCCTCCAATGAATATGAGAAATGTTGAGTTTTCATGCATAATGGGTTGTTAGATGTAGTTCTTACTTCCTTGTGATGCATTGATTTTGTTTTAGATGAGGTTAAAGTTACCTCCTTTAAATTGTGCATTATTTTGATGTTGCATGCATGATGGGTTGCTAATCTTGAGTCTTTACTTCCGTAAGATGTCTAGATCGTCATTCGAGGAAGAATGTTCCCTAGGGGGAGATATTGTAACACTCTGGAGGATAAACTAGAGCTTAACGTAAGGGTTAGAGTCATGAATGTAATTCCTCGTACTTAAAATAGAGGAGTTCGTGTTAGAACGTCAAGGTACTACCCCTTAAGGACCAACCATGGGCCCTTGAGGAGGACCCTGGAAACTGCCCAGAAATAGTGAACCAAGGCAGGACCCACGCCCCGTTGGTGGGTCCACGCCCCATGGGTGGAGGGTCTGTGGTTTGGCCAAAAGTTGCAGTCACCAAACCACGATTGACCAGCACGGACCGTGGGTCCAACCACGGCCCGTCAGCATGGTCTCATGGATGACCTGGGAGAAGTTTTGGTGGTTAAGCTTAGGGGTATTTTGGGTCTTTTTGGTTTTAATTAATATTAAGTGGTGTCATTTTAGCCTAATTTAGACCACCTATATAAGTATTTTAAACCCCTATATTAAGTCATTCACCTCATTATTCTTAAAACCCAAATCAATTCCCAAAACTTCTTCCTCACCAAAAACATTCTCTCTAGAACTAGAAAAAGAAGAAGAAAAAGAAAGTTGGAGCTAGGGTTTAAGGAGCAAGGTTTCTCACACCAAATTCGTAGGGCTTTGTTATCAAGGTATGCTAGTCCTTCATCCATGGATAGCTTTCATCCATGGAGTCCCTTCAAAACCCCAATTTCAAAGATAGAAATCCCCAAAAGCTAGGGTTTGATTCCAAAGTCATGGGTTCCTTTAAAAAACGATTCTAATACTTGAATTACGTTATATTATGTATGAATTGATGATTCCTTTTGGTTTTTATGTTGAAATCCCCAATAACCCATGAAATCCCAAAATTTCCCAATAATGATCTTGTGATGTGGGTTTGTTGATAAAAGGAGAGTGTTATGAGATTATGCTTATAGTGATTGGGTTATTTGAGTTATCTTGATATCCATGTCTAATGTATTAGATTCTAGATGTGTTGATTTGATATGAGCTTTGAACCTTGAAATGGTAAAGTATTAGAATGATGCATGTTTTTATGGAAATGTATGTATATGTTTTAAGAGCACTTTGAGAGTGAAGTGTCTACGATTATGATATAGTTTTTGTGTTGTTGAAAGGCTATTATCATAGACACACTTATGCATGAAAATGATATGATATGAAAGGTTTTCTCACAATATGGAGATTCTAAGGTTGAAAGGCTTTCTTACCTATTGAATCTATATGTAGACATGGACAGTGAAAGGTTATTCTCACGCATGATCTAATGAGCTATCTTAATGAATCAAGTTATGATTTAACATATACTCCATGGGAATTAATGCTTAGCTCCGAGTGGATATTGAATATGAGATGGAAGCTTCTACATTAGTTGAGTCCGGCTTCCCAATGGGATCCTTTTACACTAGTTGAGTTCGGGTTCCCAATGTATGTCTCATGAGATAGAGACCTTTTACACTAGTTGAGTTCGGGTTTCTACTAGCAATCTCCTTATCCCATAAACTATATGCCCCCATAGGTTGTTTTACTAGTGGATCCACCTAAGCTAAGAGTATGGTTCTACCTTAGGCAAGTAGGACATCCCTTTTCAGTGTGGGTAACATTGGGGAATCATGTATAGCTCACATGATCTCATGTCGGTTAAGGCTTATTCTCACAACAACAAGAACAAGAATATGAATCATGAACTATGGTTACTTAAGAAGCTTTTATATGAGTTTTCGATGTGTTAAAGGTGATGAACATGAATGTTGGTCCAAAGAGGTTTACTTAGCATGGGTGAGACTTATGGGGTCTTATCCATGCATTGCACAAGTATGCCTTGAGGGTATTTATGAAGTGTTTCTCTTATTTTATGATGATCTATGTATTGGCTATGTTTATGACTTGTGGTTTTCCACTATCTTCATGATGATTTTTCAACTTGGTAAATTGCATGCTTTCAAATGAAATGTCCCTTTTAGCATGTTTTCAACGTTTTTAGGCATGGCTATCGTACTCAGTGAATTTCTGTACTAATGCCTACTTTTCCTACATTTTTTCCAACTGTAGGGTCTGGTTCTCGAGGTGATCATTCTAGTGGCTAAAGCTTGGACTTGTGTATCTTTCGAACTTGTTGGCGAATCCTCATGGTTCGAGGATGACTTTTTCCTATGTTGTAGTTACTTTCATGTATTTTCCCTTTTTGAACATGTTGTATGGGCTAGGCCCTATTTCATTCAAACATTGTAATATATAGCTTTATTGAGACAAGTCTGGACTTCCGCTTTCGTTGATGAAAATTTTGGCCTTGAAATGTGTTTTTACTCTTATTGTTCTATTGCTTATGCTATGAGGACTAAATAGCTTGTATGGAGTCCTTAGGGGTTCTATACGCCATGTTGCATCTAGGGGTACCCCTAGATCGTGACAGTATAAACCAAAACAAAACATAATCCCTATTCTTTTCTTTTCTTTATTACTTTAATTTTTTTTTCTTTCTTCTTTCTCTTCTTACTTCTCTTATTTCCTTTTTTTCAAGAATAACCCTAACCCCAAATTCTCTCATTCTTCTCTAAAAGTGCTAAACTAGGAGCAAATTTCTGCATCTTATTCATTCATCAAGCATTCAGGGTATGTATTTTACTACTTTTTTTTATTCATGGTTGTCTTGCCTAAGATAGTATGAAAGAAGATGGGTGTGATTTCTATTTTATTTTATAAATAGTGTTTGATGATCTAAGATGTCAATTGCATGCTATGCTTGATTATTGGGTGGATAATTACACTTTTGTGCTTCAAATTGAAGTAAAAACATGATGCCCACAAGGTGTTTGATAAAACTCCTCAATGGAAACAATGAAAAAAAATTAAGAAAATAGAAGGAATAAAAAAGAAAGCAACCCAAATTTGTGATAATGGGTGCACATTGCTAAGATTGGAATGCCAAGATTACTATATTAAGTGAATTATTTTCTTCTTGGCAGAATACTCAACCTAACGGAGAATCCACGAAAGTGAAAAAAATTGAGGGTTATTCCAAGCACAAAAGCAAGTTCTTCAAAAGAAAAGGGTTTAAAAATCTCAAAGGGAAAAGAGTCGAAACCGTTGAAATAATATGATGCCCCCAAATTTTTTTCTTGGGAAGCTCAACAATGGTTTAATGTGAAATCATTCAAAAAGGCCATTGTAGAAAAAGGAGCTGAGAGAGGTTCCTTGATAGGTGATTGTCAGCAAGTTTATCAAGAGATTGTGCGGCGCAAATGGGAAGTTCTTTTTGAGCAGCCTAAAGAGGCTAATATGACAGTTGTGATGGAATTCTATGACCATACCTTTGCACTTATCCCCATTACAAGCCTTGAAAGACCTTTGTGATTTTGAGTGAGCTGAAGCAAGTGCTGATTGGAAAATACGGGTAAATCTATGGGTAAAATTATGCATTGTGTTCATCTTTGTGAGTGTGAGTGTTGCATCTAATTCCGTAGTTTTAAACTGTGAACCATTGTGTGAATATGGAATCATTCCTTCTGTGAGGGCATTTGAACACTATAGTTGACCTTGAACTTGCATTTAAAGCAAGTATTGTGAGTTTGAGATTCTTTGATAATGGTCTGTCACAACTGCAAATTTTGAGTGCACATTTGATCTTTGCATGAGTAAAGTGAGTCTTGTTGTGTGCATTCATGATTGAGGCTTGTGCAGCACTGTTCGAGACATCCCTTTTTGAACAGCTGAACTCGAGTTTGCTTGAGAACAAGCAAAAGTTTAAGTTGGAGGTATTAATGAGTCCATGATTTGGACTCATTTAGGTCTTGTTTTTCATAGAATTAGTGTCCTCAAATGCATAATTTGTCTCAATATCTGATGAAAACCCTTAAGTTTCAGGTATTTGGAGTTTGAGGCAAAGCATGGACACTACTTGGCAAGAAGATACAAAGTGGCTAAAAGAAGAAAGAAAAGATGACCTGACGATCGCCCAATCCATTAGGCGCGTTGCCGAAAGGCCTACAACCTCGCCTAATGTTCCAGTGTGCTTAGCCCTGAAGAAAAAGGTCAAGTCTGCGAGGAAATGGAGCAGTCGACGAATCGCCGAGTAGTTCCGCGAAGCATCACTATCTCGCCCAATGATTCAGAACGCAAAGATGCTGAAGGCAAACACTGAAAGGCGATGTACCAGACCAAAGGGCGGAGCACTGAGTGGATCGATGATCCCGACTAACTGCGCCGAATGGATCCTTAGCAGCACACTTTCTAAAAACTATAAATACTAGTTGAAGTTTATTTTAGATAGAGATTTTTTTGGCATAGACATTTTTTTTGGAGAGATAATATTTAACAATTCTATATTTTAGAGGGTTTTGGAGACTTTGTTCTAAGACCTTGAAGATTTAAAGGGTTTCAACTCCAAGAGATTGGGCTTGGGTTTCAAAGATTCTTCACTCTTGACGTGTTTTAAGACTTAATCCTTCATACCCATTGATGGAAACTGATATTGGTATTGATTTTTACTTCTTTACCCCAATTCTTGGGGTGTGATTTTGTTAATATGGGTTAGATTATCTGTTGGGTCTTGCTTGTTGATGGTTAATTTGTTGTTTAGATGTGATTTCGTTTAGTAGTTGTATTTGAACTTAATGGAGTTGTAGTTGCAAATACGATTTCACCTTAGTGTTTTCGTCTTGCTCGAGAGAGAGGTCATAAACTAAGACTACTAAATTGATGGCCGGTGGGATTGGGTCGACATGAGGTTCAACTCGAGAGAGTGAACCTTAGTCCTTCTCCCATACACTCAGCTCGAGAGAGTGAGTGGGCTAAGGAGAAGGTTGTTCTTCATGCGGCAACTCGGTGTTCGAGAGAAAGCGAGTCGATTTGGGGTAAGTTGCTCGAGAGAGAATTTACCCCTAATATAGTCTAGCCTAGTCACAAATACTCAACAATTTACTATCAAAAGCATGTACCCGACAATTTAGTCTATCCCGTATTTCTATCACATCCCAAGAATCCTGACTCCATATTTGCGTCTTTTATTATTACAGTGTTTTAGTGTTACTTGTTTACAAACCCACCTCCCATTGATAATTGACATCCGTGTCAAACCCTTTAATTTGTTATGTTTTCACTCGATAAAGTTTTTAGCTATGGGTAACTTTAACATTATCGCGCTTAACCACCAATTTTCAGGAACCGCTCCCTTGGGAATCGACCCTAACCCTTGGTTGGGTTATATTACTATTGTACGATCGTTGACAGTTGCATTGGATGTTGCGTCTTGATTACGCAAACATTATTCACTCAGAATGACCTGAATTTGAGACAACGAAGGTGGATGGAGTCACTCAAGGATTATGATGTTACCATCCAGTATCATCCGGGTAAGGCTAACGGGGTGGCAGACACATTAAGCCAGAAGGCGGTCAGTATGGGTAGTCTAGCTTGCTTGAGTCTGTCCAAGCAACCTTTGGCCAAGGAGATTCAAACCTTGGAGTCTAAGTTCATGTAGTTGGGCATCTCAGAGAAAGGTGGGGTGCTATCTAGCATTAAGGTTGGGCCTACTTTCATTGAGGAGATCAAGGGCAAACACTTTGAGGATGAGAGTTTGAATGAGCTCAGAAAGAAGACAGTGTCTGGCAAGGCACAAGATGTGGCTCTTGATTCGAGTGGCATGCTCAGTTTTAAGGAAAGAACTTGTGTTCCCCGAGTGGATGACTTGATTCAGAAGATGTTGATAGAATCCCATGGTTCGCGGTATTCCATTCATTCGGGTGTGACCAAGATGTACCAAAATTTGGAACAGCTTTATTGCTGGCCTGGCATGAAGAAATACATAGCTAAGTTTGTGGCTAAGTGCCAAAACTGTCAGCAGGTAAGGTATGAGCACCAAAGGCCTGCATGTTTACTTCACCGAATGCCAATTCCAGAATGGAAGTGGGAAATGATAGCTATGGATTTCGTGGTTGGTCTTCCCAAGACCTTGGGAAAGTTTGACTCCATTTGGGTAGTGGTTGACAGACTGACTAAGTCAGCCCTCTTAGTTCTAGTCAGAGTAGACTATAATGCTCAGCAGTTAGCTAAGATTTATGTGAAAGAGATAGTGAGGTTGCATGGGGTGCCCCTTTCTATCATCTCGGACCGTGGTACGCAATTCACATCAAGTTTTGGGGAAAATTTCATGAAGAGTTGGGCACTGAACTCACTTTTAGCACAACCTCCCATCCATAGACGAACGGGTAGTCAGAGAGAACTATTCAAGTGTTAGAGGACATGTTGAGGGCATGCGTGATTGACTTTGGAGGGCATTGGGATAATTTCCTACCTTTGTGTGAGTTCTCCTATAATAACAGCTACCACTCCAGCATTGACATGACACCGTTCGAGGCACTTTATGAGAGGGGATGTAGATCACCCATAGGGTAGTTTGAGGCTGGAGATGTGAAACCTTTGAGGGTTGATTCGGTGAAGGATGCTCAAGATAAGGTAAGAAGCATCCAATCTAAGCTTCTAACAGATCAGAGTCGATAGAAAAAGTATGCATACCGTAAGGTAAGGGACATGACATTTCAGGCTGGTGAGCAAGTTCTTCTAAAAGTGTCACCCATAAAGGAGGTGATGAGTATCAACAAAAAGGGCAAGCTTAGTCCTCGATACATCGGGCTATTTGAGATTCTTGACTATGTAGGGCCAGTGTCTTATAGGTTGACCTTACCGCCTAGCCTATTTAGAGTCCATCCAATGTTTCATGTGTCCATACTGAAGAAGTATCATCGGGATAGGGATTACATCATTAAGTGGGACTCAATTTTCTTAGACAAAGACCTTCAGTAGGAGGAGGAACTGATTTCAATTCTTGATCGTGATGTCCGGAAGCTAAGGACCAAGGAAATAAAGTCCGTGAAATTTTAGTGGAAGCATCGTCCGGTTGAGAAAGCTACATGGAAAATCGAGAAGGACATGCCGGAAAAGTATCCCCAATTATTTGGCGATTCAAGTACTACTCTACTCTTGCCTTAGCCCTTTTCTCCTAGTTTGTCACTCGAGGACGAGTGATGGGTAAATTTGTATCTATTGTAACGACCCATTCTCGTCGTTATGAAAAAGTCAATGGGGAAAGAATTTGGGTCAGAAAACTTCTGATTAGTAACTTGGAAATTTCTAGCCTAGGCCAGATTTGGACGAAATATGAGTCATGTGAGGTATAGGGAAATCTGGTAGTGAATGGGGAATTTAATTATGAATTTTATCACATGAGTGGATATCCAAGACGTTAAGGAGCCCATACGGCTTTACGGAATTGAATTCGGGCGAGTAGAACTCCCGAAACTGATCTTGGCGTGAAAGGGTAGTTTTATAACGTCCTGTTTTGAAAGTGTGTTGTGAAATGGGAGCTTGGAACTCAAATTCCGAGATTTTGTCTCCGTGCAAGCCACTGGGGTGGGATTAATCTTGCCAGGGTGGGGCCGCTGTGGCGGGATGGGGTCCGCCGTGGCGGGCCAGTTGCAAAATAAGTCGGGGAAAAACCCCTAAATTGTTATTTTTCTGCAAAACTTTGTTCTTGAGAGCTAAGGGACGAACCAAAGCAGTTTCTTGAAAGATTGCCACGATTTCTAGCGCTAAAGGTAAGATTATTACTCCCCTAATCCGTATTTCGATTCTTAGAACTTAGAATCTTGGGTAATTATCATTGGGGGAGGGTTTTGGCTTGAAATTAATGGTGGGGAAAAGCCCTAGTTGAACATTAAGATCATGAGTTTGGTCTTGGGTTAATGAAATTGTTATTATCCGGTTAAATTAGACCTTATTTATTGATCCTTGTGTGAATTACTTGTTTATAGACTAAGAACAAGCTGAAAGACTTCGGATAGGGAAGACTGAAGTGTCTTAGGAGTATTCAGGCTTGGTTTCGAGGTAGGTGATAGTTCTATTTCCTGATGTGTGATATATGCCGGTTAATTGCTTCAATGTATGTATGCATGTATGTGAATAGGGAAATAGGAATAATTCTAATGAAATGATTATGTGTGAACAATTACATGTCATGAACTTATTACTTGATTTTATGACTATGAGTACTGTTCATTATGAGTGTAATTGTGACTGTGGTTGTGCTGAATGGATCGGGTGTCAAGTTTCGACACACATATTGGATCTGGTGTCACGTTCTAACACATATATTGGAATATGAGTGTCACGTTTCGACACATGTATATTGGATTGGGTGTCATTTCCGACACACTAACAATTTGGATGTGGGTTCTATGAGAGGACAACTTGTGATGAATACGTTCATATCTAATTGTCATTGAAATTGGGGAATTGTATGTTACTCCTAAAATGATAACTGAAACATGCATTATGTATATGTGTGCTTACTGTGTTGTAATTGCTTGTGTATATTGTGCTTACCGGAGTAGCCGCGTGATCCTACCAGTACACCGTGATTTGTGTACTGATACTGCACTTGCTCTTTCTTTGTTGAGTAGAGGGTATCGTCAGGCGGCTACTGACAGACCTCAGTTAGGAGATTATTGATCGAGACCGGATTCGAGGGTGAGCTAGTTCTTTCAGGTTGCCATGAATCCTTTTTTTCTTTAGTCCATTCTCTTCGGACTCTGACTATATATTTAGATTTGTTATGTTTAGTTTTCGGGGTTGCACCCCCTTTACTTAGACTTGGTGATTGGTAGAGTTTTGGCACAATGACTTTCAGTTCTAGGGGTTGAACTTCTGCGATGTTTTTGTTAGTTGTTTTGGTTTAGACCTTCGGAGTTATGGAAACTCCGTATTGATTTAGTCATTTAAACCTGCTTCCGTATCTTTAAATGTCTTAGTCTCTAAAATATTACTTAGACGGGTTGTAGTAATGGTTCTCCCACCGGAGGGTTAGTGTGGGTGTCAATCACAGCGGTTTGGGTCGTGACAACATTTGAATATTGTGTTGGGGTGAAGACTTGAGCAGTTTTTATTTATTTTTTTCTTTTTGAGTTTGCCGTTCCTTTTTAAAATTTTAAAAGTTTTGAACTTTTGTGAAGGTTAATGAATAAGTTTACACATTTTTTTAAAAAAAAAATTTAATTATTTCTTCTTCTTTTTTATTTTGGAATTTCAAGCTATTTAATTTTTAGTTATTTATAAACTAAATTTTAATAACTTTATTATAACACCTTTTAAAACTATTTTAGAAGTGGGAAGTTAACGTGTATAGTATAATTTTTTTCTTTTACATTTTTAAGGTACAATTTAGTAATCGTAAATAATGTCCAAATTAATATAAATATGTTTCTACCTATCCTATTATTTTACGGACCAAAATAAATTGAACATGAAAGGGAAAAGGAAGTGAACATATATCTGGCGGAGAAGTTTTAAAACTGGCAACCACCTTTTGGTGAAAAACGTGACGCCGATTCTTTTTAAATATTGATATAAAAATAAATGTTTTATATCGTAATTAGAATTT
>WBHY01138684.1:0-43198 GCA_009849755.1 Solanum phureja
TATGGGGAGAAGTTCTTGGGGTGTGACCGCAATATATATTGATATAAATCGTTGAGTACATGCTTTCGATAGGAAAATTTCAAGATAATAGTGACTAGGCTAAGCATTAGATGGAAATAAGTTCCCTATCGGGCAACTTACCCCATTTCAAATGGGTTCCTCTCGGACACCCATTTGCCGTATGAAGGCCAGCCTATGCCTTACCCCACTCACTCTCTCCAGCTGAGTTTTAGGATTTGGGACTAGGGCTCACCCTCTCGGGCTGAACCTCATGTCGACCCACTCCTTAGGCCATCAGTCTAGCCGTCTTGGTTTCGCGACCTCTCTCTCGAGTAAGCTGAAAACACATGGGTGGTTTTGTATTTGCAACTACAAACCCATTAAATTAAACCACAACAACTAGGTGAAATCGCCATTAAAATTCATCTAACCTATCAGCAAGCAAAACCTAACAATAATATCAACACATATTTGCTAAATCACAGCCCAACAATGGAGGCTTTTAGCCACAGATCAAGAAATAAGAAAATATACCTAAAATGGTAAAGAAATCAAATGGGTATAAGAAATTATACCTTGATTTAAGCAAAGGAAGAAGAATGGAGAAGACCCACTTCCAATTTGGGGAAGATGAACTCCTTCTATGTTCAAGTCTCCCAAAAACCCTCTCCAAACTTGAGAGAAAATAAGAAAGCTAAAGTGAAAATTATAATTATGTTTTTTTACTCTAATATTCCACACTTAAAATTAATAAAGAGTTAGTATTTATAGACCTCAGAAAATAGTGTTGGCGGATCTCTTGGCGAGGTTAGTCACGAACGCCGAATGACTTAGCGATTTGCCCTTCTTCTAGTTCATCGCCGTTTGTGCTTTGCCTTCAGCATCTGTGCATTCTGGATCATTGGGTGGTATACTTCTGCTTTGTGGAACTGATTGGCGAAGCGCCGACCGCTCCTTTCATCACCTTTTTGATCCTTCTCCTTCAGGGCTTCGCGTACTGGAACAAAGAGCGGAGTGCGTCCCTTTGATGAATTGCCAAGCATGCATGTCGATGCTCAGGCTTCAGCTTCTACGTTCTTTTCAGCCTTTTAGTTCTGTTTTGCACCTAAGTATCCATGCTTCCATTAAAACTTCAAATACCTGAAACGTAAGTGTTTTCTTCAGATATTTAGACTAAATAAACATTTGAGGACACCATTTCTATTAAAATAAAGCCCTAAATGAGTCCAATTTGTGGACTCATCAACACCCCCAACTTAAACTTTTTCTTGTCCTCAACTAAAACTCAAGTTCAGCAATTCAAATAGGATGTCTCAAATAGTGCTACACAAGACTAAATCATGAACATACACAACAAGACTCAAATTACTCATGCAAAGATCAATTGTGTACTCAAAGATTGAAGTTGTGACACACAATTACTAAATATTCTCATGCTCGCAATACTTGCTACTTGTGCAAGTTCAAGCTCAACAAAAAGTATCTAAATGCCCTCACATAAAGAATAATTTCATATTCACACACAAAGGTTAATCAATTCAAGATCAAGAATCAGATACAACTCTCACACTCAAAAAGAGGAACACAATGAATGTTTTCACCCATAGGCTTGCCCTTATTTTCCAATCGATCTTTGGTTCGGCTCACTCAAGATCAAAAAGGTATTCCTAAGGCTTGTAAAGGGGTTGAGTGCAAAGGGATGGTCATTTAGGCTGAGTGACTTTTTTTCTCATGAGATGTGGTATTCTCAAGGCATCTCCTTCTTTTCCTTTATCAACTCTTTTTCTAGTGCTTCTAAGTCATCTTTTTATTCACCTCCATGGATTGCTTGGAAACCCAATTTCTTTTGTACTTTTATTCCACAACTTTTCTTTTCTTTTATATGGAGGGTTTCCATTTTTCCGCAACACCATGAGTTAAGGGAGACTTTTCTTTCACTTCTTGACTTCTACTTTTTCTTTTTCACCACACCCCCAACTTATGATTTTCGCCTAAGTTGGCAATTCACTAAACCACAAATCAAGAGGATTATAGGTAGTGGATCAAGTAAGGTCTAAGGTTCTTTCAAAGAAAGGTAAGGCTCAAAGGGTGTTCAAGAGAGTTTCACACGCTCACGGGTAGGCCACAAAAGAGGTATATGGCTTGGCTCACACTCTTCAAAAGTTTCCTAAGATCATCTCAAGAGCACACCTTACTAAATCAATCAGACTAACGGGGCAAATTCAAGGTTTATTCATACAAGGTTCAAAGTAAGCTCGTCACACAAGGCATCGACACTTAAGTCAAACAAGACTATACACTTTTGCTAGTGTGCAACGGTCATTACAAGAGAATCAATTTGAGAAATGGCTAATCATAATGAGATGCAAAGAGTTCGCATATTGTCTATGCAACTTCATTTGTTCTCGTCGTAGCCGCACATTCATGTTTGTTCGATTGAGAGCACTATTTAAGTCATCAGTATTGATCGAAACTGAGACTTGAATTTGTACAAGAACAGCCACTTTAAACTCAAGAGGTGGCGAAAATTTTCAAAAAATTGAAATTTTTTTTGAAGGGTCAAAATTATTTTTCAACTAAACCCAAAAGAGATCCATAAGCTCAAACAATCGCAAAGCAGTTTTAAAAACACAATTAAAAACAAACAACCCAAATATATATAGAAAACATCATTCAAAATAAGCAAACAAAGTGAGTCTCACCCCACCACAAAAGAAATGTGTTTGTGGTCAAATGCGAGTAATAGTATCTAAAAATAAAATCAAAGAAAGACAAGGAGAGAGGTAAAGAGAAATCCTGTCTATGCGGCCTCTCCTCATGTCGGGGAATCAGAACTCTAAGTTGCAGTCTGTAATTGGGCATTAGTGCCCAGAGTAGTCACATCAAGAGCAGCATTGCCAGGTCCTGTAGGGGCTTCTGTGGACGTCTCAGCATGCGATGCCTGGATCACCGGCTTTGGTGTGATTTGGAGAGTTTGAAATGAGGAAAAGTGAGATTCAAAAATTTGACCTTTGGCGTTTATATAACCGTTCAGTTCTTATCCATTCGGCGACGTTAGTCTCACTTACGGAACCACTCGATGAAGCGCCGAGCGATCTTTTATCCCGCCCTTTCTTCAAAATCTTCAATTTTCTGGGGCAAACTCGGCGGTCTGCATCGAGATTGCCGAACAGGTTGGCGTTGCACCAAGCTGCTTTTCGAATTCGCCAAGTTTTACAGGCGCTGCAATGCTCTTGCCTTGAGCCAAATGGTGGAATTTAGCCGGGCTCACCGACCTATTTGGCGCCACGCTTAATGGATTTTCTGCTCGCCAACTTGGAATTTTCCACACTTTCCTCATTTTTAACCTGCAACATTAACACACCATTATTTATAAAAGTAAAATCCAACATTTACGGCCTTGGGTTGCCTCCCAAGAAGCGTCTTATTTAACATCGTGGCTCGACGTAGGTCCTGCCTCACTCTCTGTTATTGGAGCTAGACCTAGTGTCACTAGGTAACCCCAATATGTCGTTTGGATGGAGCTGAGGCATTGCAAACATCAGGAGTGATCTGATGTGTTGTATTGATCTAGAATGAGATCCAATCAATTGATTCAACGCTTCAACATTCTCTCTCATTTCGTCCAACACTCAATCTTGATCGGTAATCTTTTGGAGAATGATTTGAAGTGTGTCCTCAACACGACTTTTCTCATCTTCTCTATATTTCTTCCACACATGAGGAGATATGTACCTTTGTTAGCGTTTGCACTGGTTTTCCACCTCAGATATTTTGGTGGTCAAGTCATTTAATTGAGATACCAGTGCAGCTATCTTGAAGTCACCCTCGACTTCTTGATCTGCCTCAACTAGCTTGCCACCCACTCCATCTGTCATGCTCAGAGAACCTGCATACATAAACAATAAACAAAGAAAAACAAAACAGAAAGTAAAATTAGTAAAAACTACACTAAAACGAACATAAACTCTAGAAATCTACATCTTCATGTGACACCACTCCCCGGCAGCGACGTCATTTTGATGCTTATCATGACCAACAACACTGACCTACAATACAAGTGTCTACGATCATAGATAATATAGTAACCCAACCAAAGGTTTGGGTGGTGTCCCAAGAGAGTGGTAGTAAAAATAATAGTTAGGCTAGAATTTTGTTCTAGTTAGCTGTAGTTTGAGAAATTATCGAATAAAAAAAAAGTAAATTCAAGTGGGTGACACAAAAGTGTCAAATATAATAGGGGGTTTGTCACAAGTATAGCCAAAACAACAAAAATAAAGAGAAAATTCAAGTATGGGGAGAAGTTCTTGAGATGTGACCGCAATATATATTGATATAAATTGTTAGGTACGTGTTTTCGATAGGAAATTCTTAAGATAATAGTGACTAGGCTAAGCTTTAGATGGAAATAAGTTCCATCTCGGGCAACTTACCCGTTTTCAAATGGGTTCCTCTCGGACACCCATTTGCCGAATGAAGGCCAGCCTATGCCTTACCCCACTCACTCTCTCAAGCTGAGTGTTAGGATATGGGACTAGGGCTTACCCTCTCGGGCTGAACCTCATGTCGACTACTCCTTAGGCCATCAGTCTAGCGGTCTTGGTTTCGCGACCTCTCTCTCTCGCAAGCCAAAAACACATGAGTGGCTTTGTATTTGCAACTACAAATCCATTAAATTAAACCACAACCACTAGGTGAAATCACCATTAAAATGCATTTAACCAATCAGCAAGCAAAACCCAACAATAATATCAACACATATTTGCTAAATCACACCCCAAGAATGGGGGTTTTTAGCCACACAACAAGAAAAAAGAAAATATACTTAAATGATAAAGAAATCAAATGGGTATAAGAAATTAGACCTTTATTTAAGAAATGGAAGAATAATGGAGAAAACCCACTACCAATTTGGGGAAGATGAACTACTTCTCTCTTCAAGTCTCCCAAAAACCCTCTCCAAACTTGAGAGAAAATAAGAAAGCTAAAAGTGAAAATTACAATTATGTTTTTTCACTCTAATGTTCCACACTTAAAATTAATAAAGAGTTTAGTATTTATAGACTTCAGAAAATAGTGTTGGCGGATCGCTCGGTGAGGTTAGCCGTGAATACCGAATGACTCGGCGATTTGCCCTTTTTCTAGTTCATCGTTGTTTGTGCTTTGCCTTCAGCATATGTGCATTCTGGATCATTGGGCGGTATACTTCTGCTTCATGGAACTGATTGGCAAACTGTTGACTGCTCCTTTCATCGCCTTTTTTATCCTCTCCTTTAGGGCTTCCAGTACTGGAACAAAGGGCGGAGTGCGTCCCTTCGGCGAATTGCCAAGCATGCTTGTCGATGCTCAGGCTTCAGCTTCTACATTCTTTTCAGCCTTTTTGTTCCATTTTGCGCCTAAGTGTCCATGCTTCCATTAAAACTTCAAATACATGAAATTTAACTGTTTTCATCAGATATTTAGACTAAATAAGCATTTGAGGACACTATTTATATTAAAATAAAGCCCTAAATGAGTCCAATTTGTGGACTCATCATCTGTTTCCTTCTCTGTAGCATTCCTGGACTCTCCAGTAACCTCAATCTCATCATCATCTCTTTCAACCACAATTTCAACCTCAGACGGCATAGGTAGATCAATGGTTTGCTTTACCCCTCAAGTAGTGACTGCCATACAATGCCCATCATTCTTCGGATTCTGGATGATGTTGCTAGGAAGTGTGCGAGGCTGACGTGGGTTTACTGTAGTGAACAACTGATTCATCTTCTGCTCTAGTTTCTTAATCGACACTGCATGGCTATTAACTTTTTGACCAATTCCAGACAAGTCGTTTTGTATCTCTTTCACATTCTCATCAGTTTTGACAAACCTCTTCATCATCTTCTACGTCATATCCTAAATATGTGACATAGTACCCCAGCTTCTCTATTGCCAGATTCACGATTTGCAGGTGGAACATAAGGCTCAACTCTCTCGTTTATGTTGTCGTAGTTGTTCCGGTTATAGTTGTTGTCGCGATTGTAGTTCCCATCCCGTACATACTGACCCTCTCAATTCTAGTTACCACAGTTCTAACCTTGGTTTCCTTGACCTTGGCGCCAATTATTCGAATTAGAACCTTGGACGTTGGCTCGGAAAACCCCCGTCTGATCATTTACTAAGTAAGCATACTCCTCATAGTAGCATTCCTAAACTAGTGGTGGTGGAGTTCTAGTCAAGTAGTTTACTGCATTCGCCTTTTCTGCACCTCCGCTCACATGCTTCAACACCAACCCAAGTTTTGTCCTCATCTGAGCCATCTCCTCACGAATGTCATCGGCAGATTAACTATGTGTAGCTTGAACTGCGAAAGTGTTTCTTCCAGTGTCCGACTTTCTAGTGCTCCATGCTTTATTATTTTGGGAAATCTTCTTCATTTTCTCAGCGATCTCCTGAAAAATGCACTCACCATATGATCCCCCAACAATAGTATCTAGTACAGCCTTGCTATTGTCATCTTGACCTTTGTAGAAGTACTCCTTCAGTGAATAATCATCAATGCGGTGATTCGGAACACTTCTTATGAATGTAATGAACCTATCCCATGAAATTCTCATAGACTCTCTAGGTAGTGCTACACAGTTATTCATTTTGTCCGTATGATTTAGTTTCTTGGAAAATGGAAAACATTTTTCCATGAATACCTTGTGCAATTGGTCCCATGTATGAATCGAGTTGTATGGAAGCTCAGAAAACCACACTACAGCATCACCAGTTAATGATAGAGGGAAGACTCTCAACCCTATGACGTTCATATCCAACTCTGGTCGCCCCACACAACTATTGCAAACACTCCTCAACTTCTCCATGTACCCATGCAGATCTTCGGAAGTCATACCAGAGAACAACCCCCTTGTTGTAAGAATCTGCATCAAAGTGATAGTCACCACAAATGTATGCCATGGAGGTAGTGGAGGGAGAACAATGGGTCCTTCTGATTCAACGGTGTTGAAGTTGACCTTGTAGTTATCACGCATCATTGGTTCAGGTGGATTCTGCACCCTTAGTGCATCTCTGAGTAGGTAACCACCATGATCCTGAGCATTCTCATCATTCACTTGTTCTACATGCTCCTTTATGGCTAGATTATTTGGTACCCCTTGATTATTCATCTTTCTCAAAGTTTTGCTCAATTTTGGGCTGTATGTGGTCAATGGTTTACCTCGACTCTGTGTACTTGGCATACACTAGAGTGGAAACCTAAAGAAAACAAAAACAAAAAAAAATGTAAAATTAGGAAATAATTGACTAAAGTTCAATAATTTAGTTAGACTTAATCCAAAAGCCTTATTTCCCCGGCAGCGGCGCCAAAATTTAATACGCTTAAATTACACTTCCCTAAAGAAGTATAAGCGATTGTTATCAAGTAAAGAGCCCAAATTGGAGGTTCGAATCGATCCCACGAGGAATATGGTTCACACATAAACTTAACTCACTATTATATTCGTTTAGTCAACTTATTTCCAAGACAAGTAAGTAAAGGAGGAAGGGGGGGAGGTGTTTGTAAGAGAGTAACAGTTTGTTGTTTAAGTATCAAGTGAGAAAGATTCAAGCTTTGTTGTTATCAATAAAAGAGAGAAACTAGGTTGTATGTGTTCCCCATAAGCTCTTAACGTGGTAATCCTAATAATAGTAAACATTTCCTAGTGTTTTACATGCAAAGTTGGTAAGTTAGGTATCCCTAAGTGATTGGCTCTCCAAATAGGGAATTTCACCCCACACCTTGGTCCGGCTACGTGTGTATAATTACTAACCCTTTACGTTTACCTCAGATTAGACATCACATCAATGTATGGCTTAGTTTTCACCCTCACACCAATTGACATTAGACTATTAGATAATATCACACTAAATCTCTATTGATAATTCTTTTCTTATTAACTACCTCCTTGGTCCGGCAAGTAGCAACAAGGCGAGTTCTAACGTGTGCACTAGTTAAAAAGACTTCTAAGCGAAAGAATTATTAATACATGCATCAACACTATCCAAGAATTACTTAGTTATCATTCATACGTTGTTAATTGTTCATGGTTCCCACAACCCTAGCTGTGGATTTAGCTACTCATGCTTGAAAGAGCACAATTCATGTTTTGATAATAAGAATTCATGAACTTATGTTTAGAGTAGAAGAAACCCGAAATCTCGAATTGAATTCCAAAGCAAAAGTCTTATAAACCTAAATAGGAAAATCAAATTTCCACAGTTTGCAAGTTCATTCCCACGAAAATATTAAGAACTAAAATTATGCAATAATGTCTAACCCCCAAAAATGAGGTTTACATACCCTATTTATCGAAAAACATGTCCTAAACAAAAAGGAAACAAAATAAGGAAATAAACTTTCTGGACGCGGCTTTGATCGACGACTTGACTTACGGACCGTGGGTCAACCTATGGTCCGTAAGTCCCCTCTGTTGGTCAACACTTAGACTTTTTCTGCAACTGGTGGAACCATCAACTCCCAGTTAATCACTGACGGACGTGCATGACGGACCGTAGGTTGACCTACGGTCCTTGGGTCCTCTTTCGTGGCTCCACACTTAGGATTTTCATTAGGTACTAGAACTTCAACTCCCAGTTCATCTTCTACGGACGTGTAGGATGGCCCGTAGATCGACCTACGATCCGTAGGTTGCTCCGTTGTTCCACACTTGGTCATTCTTCCCTGAAGCTCCTATCTACGCCAAACATCGACGGACCGTCATATGACCTACGGTTCGTAGGTCCCTCCGTGGGTGGCCAGTTTTGCAGATTTTCAGATGTTATCTCACTTTACCACGTCCAAGCCTATTTCCTGCAAACATGATACAAAACACATTATTTCTAATACAATATGGCCCTAGACACACACAACTCTTAAGTGAAATATATTAACCATACCGTAAACTCACGGTATATTAACCATTCAACCTTTTTTAAGATCCTTGTGAGCATTTCCTCGATTCGGTTTCCTTCCGGACCAGCTGGTTCTTTTGGCTGTGGATGATCATGGGGAGGGATATACCTATCCTTATTCATCTCCCTATCTCTCCAATTTCCACCTCTCCAATCTTTCCAACTGCTATCTGCCTCCTTGTTGCAACTTTGGTTCCCACCTTGTCGTTGGTATTTTGGGTGAGAACCCCCCATTTGGTTTTCCAAGTATTGAACTTTCTTATAATGTAATGTCTCAAACTTAGGATCATCCGGGCACTTCCCAATGCTTGTTCCAACCGTATTCACTGATTTAAGTCCACCTCCCATGACATGCTTAGAGAACAAATTAAGTTGGGTCATCATTTTGGCCATGTTTTCATCTTGTTCATTGTCTTTTTCAATTTGTTCTTTGTTCATGCTCATTTATAGAGTAGACACTTGTTCTTGTCTTGTATGCCATGCTCGGTTAACCTTTATCATGTCGTATAGTAATAACATTGTACGATTGTTGCATTAATCCTCCTTGAACAAATTTATCAGCCACACATTTATTAACTGAATCAAGGAAGCAATAGAAGTATTGCAGCATCAAATTGTCCAAAATACCATGTGTTGGACTTTGCAAGAGTAATCTCTTCAACCACAACCAAGTCTCATGTAGAGGTTCACCTCCAATTCGCTTGAAATTTTTTATTTGGGTCTGAAGTTTAACAATCTTCGAGGGGGGAAAGAACCTCTCTAAGAAATTTTCATTCAACTCCTACTAAGAAGTGATATGGTCATTTGGGAATTTATCCAACCATCTTGTAGCTTCACCCGACAAAGAGAACGGAAATAACCTCAACCTTACAAATGCTTGTGAGATGATTTTGAACACAAACGGCCCATATACCTCCATAAAATTTCGAAGGTGTTCATGGAGATCCTCATGAGCTAAACCCACAAACATCATCGTAGTTGGAGCAATTGTAGAATTGTTCAGTTTACATTAAAAATTGTAGTCTCGACTGTGGGAGGTATTCAGATGGATCCCGTGGTTTGAATGATGTTGACACGCATATCATTCAACTCAACCATGTTATCATTTTTCCCATAGAGACTATCATCGTCACTACCGTGGTGACTCATGTTCTAAACCTGCAAATCAGCAAAACACAACACCAAGAACCAATCTACTACCACTAAACAAATTTACAAACTATTTTCTCAAATGGAATTTCTAGCCATCATACCCCGGCAGCGGCGCCATTTTTTATAACACTCAAACTACTCTCAAAACATATTACAAGAGTAAGCGTTCGCTTGTCAATAAAAATACCCAACAAAGAGTCGGGGTCGAATCCCATAGAGAATGATACAAGGCAAGGAATTCTATCAGGAAATTTGAAATGTAAATTCATTCATTTGCAACAATAAAACAATTACGTGGATTATTCCACCAAATTTAATAAAAGGATTTGGTTATCAGAAGTCTCAATCAACCCAAAAATTTCAAAATTTCAAAATTTCAAAAAGGTAGAAAGTAATATAGGGGTGCGGGGATTGGAAATTGATTTCACATAGGGTAATTGTGTTTCTCTATAGTGATAAAGATTCATGGATATGGTAAGGTCATTTTCAATGACAATAATCTTCTGCCAATCTCATAGCATCATTTTATAAAATCTCCTTTCGATCTCATCTATATGCTATACTAAACATACCAATACCTTACACTATTCTCTCTTTGGATACAGCAATAGGACAAATAGATCTGACACATAATGTAACACCCCGGAAATTCTATGACTTAAGTTAGAGCCTAACCTTATGAATAATGACTTAAAAATACTAAAAATGATGTTTCTAAACATAAATTAATGCAATTGACTTGTTTTGGAAGAGTAAAAGTCTAAACGTCAAGAAACGACCACGACGTTCGGAAACTAGAGAAGAATGTGATCTAGTGCGTCCTTAGGTTTTGGGCAGGTTTGGGTGTATCGTATGATGGTATAATCTTGTGAAAGGTTTAAATTAGGTAAATATATGTTTATAGGGTCAAAAAATTCTAATACGAAACCCCGAAGCCACCCTAAGGGGTCTCGAGAAGGACCCCAACCATGGCCAAGCAAGCTGCCAAGGCAGCTTCCAAATTGCACTTGGAGGGAATAGCTTCGCGTCGCGGACTAGCTCCCCCAACGAGAAAAAAGTTAGTTCACGAAGCGGTTAGTACAACACACTTACTAATGGAGAAAATATGGGTTAGTACAACACACGTACTAAGTATGGCTACTATGAATAAAAACCATTGAAACATGCATAAAAGGACATTTAGTCAAAACATGCTCTTTACCAAGTATGCACACAAAGTAAGCATCATAGTCCAATCCAATATAATATCATCCCAACATGTAGAAAACCCAAGCAATACTAGTGCAATGCAAAGAATAGGATCCCATTACCCTATCCAAAGCCAAGTATCACATTAAGCAACCTACTTCATGCATACATTCTTAATATCATATCTCATCATAACTTACCATATTCATAATGATCATACATAACATAGCTTCAACATACATAAGTCATAATCATCATAATCACAAAAGAACACTACTACAACCATCTCTTAGGATCCCACAAGTGCAATGTGCAAGAGAAGTCCCATACCCTCCCTTGCACTATGTAGAAACCCTTAAGAAAGCCCTAGTAAGAGTTAACACCTTTCATACCTTCATTTACTTTTACATTAGGGAAATATTGCAATAACCGACATAGACAATGAGAGCTACATGGAATCCGGTGTTCTACTCCCACACCGAAAAGAGAGAGTTAACACTTGCCTAAGGTGTAACCATTAGTACATAGCTACCTAGGTGGATCCACTAAGCTAGAGTCTTATGTGGGCACATAATTAAGGGTCAAGGAGATTGCTTCTAGAAACCCTAACTTACTAAACGTGGGGGTTTCCATCTCATCAGACAACGCATATCGTGGGTAATCCGGACTTGCTAAACGTGAGGAAACCCATGTGGGGAGCCGGACTTACTAAACGTGAGACCCTCATCTCATTTACATGCCCTTTCGGTGCTAAGCATCTAATTCCCTTTTGTAATCATCTTTAGTCATTACATAAGTTCACATTAGCCTTTACTAGACTCTTATGTAGACATCTTACCAAAATAGCTCATATGTGTTCATAAGTGAGTAACAATCCTTTCACTTTAGAAACACTTTGCAAGTGAGTAAACCTTTCACTTTACATTACACTATAATCATTAGGACTACCTTTCAATCATATAGCAATCATACCATAACATACATACATACTTCATAGCTAATTCAAGTGTAGAGGGTTAAGGATGAGGAAACCAAGTCATGAACACCACAACAACACATTAGGTATAGCATCATTACAAACTAAGTAATTCACCTTTCATACTTGAGTTCAAAGAATAACCAACCTTCATACCTTCATACCTTCTTGCCCTTCTTGGGACATCCACACTTCAATTACCAATTAATTAATAACCAATACATAATACACGGTAATTCATGAACTAATAACATAATCAACATCAATATAAGCAATTGACATATTCCTTTCATAGCGTTTAAGGCTTCATTCAAAGACTCAAACCTAATTTAATAGAAATTATACATAACCTAGGGTAGAATCATCATAAACGTGAATTTACATAACATCACATTCAATTCATAGCCTTCAATCAATATCCAACACAAACTAGGGTTAAAATTAGGAAAAGAAGGAGAAACATGGGTCTCATGGGGAATTCTTCAAGAAACCACAAATACAACATAAATTCATCCATAATTATTCATATAACATCAATCAAAGTCAGTTTATAACATCAATTTCACTTTAGAAAGAAGACCCACGTTTTTGGATTGAAACCTAGAAATTGGAGATTTTGAAATTCATCTTGAAGGGGCCTCTTCAGGAAAGGAATCCCAAGAGTGATAAGAAACCATACCTTATTGACGAATTAACCACAAAAATCCGAGTTGAAACCTTGGAGAGTTGGTCTTCTTCTTGAAGCTCCAATCTTCTTCAGTGGAGTTCTAGAGAAGAGAGAGAGTAGAGAGAAAGAGGAACTTTAGGTTTAGATATTTGGGGTTTTGTGTTTGAGTGATAAAAGTGAGGTAAATTGACTTAAAAATCATTATATACACGTACCCTAAAGTACCCTAAATACCCCTCACTTAGTTGGACTACTTAATGAAGTAAAAATTGATTTATGAATTTCTGCATTTTCATCGCGGAACAAGTCCGCGATGCGGAGTTGTTCCCTGAAGATATTTGGAATTAAATTTAGGAACAGTAGAGTCTGTGATAGGACTGCATCGCGAACTAACTTTTTGCTCCTTGGGGGAGCTAGTCCGCGACGCGGAGTTATTTCCTGCAAGGGTTTCATCCAACCTAGTATATCTCCTTGGGGTTCACCGATGTTATTTATGAATAAGAAGGATGGATCTCTTCGTATGTGTATTGATTAGCGATAATTAAATAAGGTGACCATTAAGAACAAGTATCCACTCCCTAGGATTGATGACTTATTTGATCAACTTCAAGGAGCGAGTTATTTTTCAAAAATTGATTAGAGGTCGAGTTATCACCAACTTAGGGTGAGAGGTGTTGATGTTCTGAAAATAGCCTTGCGAACAAGATATGGTCATTTTGAGTTCTTAGTGATGTCCTTTGGTCTTACAAATGCCCCGGCGGCTTTCATGGACCTTATGAATCGTCTTTTAGAAATTTTCTAGACTCATTTGTTATTGTCTTTATTGATGACATCTTGATATACTCTAAAAGTGAGGATGATCACATGAATCATTAGAGGATAGTATTGCAAGTCCTCAAGGATCACTAACTCTATGCTAAGTTTAGCAAGTGCGAGTTTTGGCTAAGATCGGTTGATTTCCTTGGTCACATTGTTTCTAGTGAGGGTATAGAAGTTGATCCAAATAAAATCGATGTGGTCAAAAGTTGGCCTAGACCTTTGAGTCCTTCCAACATCCGAAGCTTTTTGGGTTTGGCCGGTTACTACCGGAGGTTTGTTGAGGGATTTTCATCTATTGCATCTCCATTAACGGCCTTAACTCAAAAGAAGTCCAAGTTTGAATGGTCGGAATCTTGTGAAAAGAGCTTCTAATTATTGAAAGATAAGCTCACCTCCGATCCGGTTTTGACCTTACCGGAGGGCACCTAAGGGTTTGTAGTATATTGTGACGCTTCCCGAGTAGGTTTGGATTGTGTCCTCATGCATCATGGTAAGGTTATAGATTATGCCTCGAGACAACTCAAGGTGCATGAGAAGAATTATCCAACTCATGACCTTGAGCTAGCGGCCGTAGTCTTTGCTTTAAAGATTTGGAGACACTATCTCTATTGGGTACATGTGGATGTGTTTACCGACCACAAGAGTCTTCAATATGTTTTTAGCCAAAAAGAATTCAATCTCCGACAAAGGAGGTGGTTGGAACTCTTGAAAGATTATGATATGAGTGTCCTTTACCACCCCAGAAAAGCAAATCTGGTTGCGGATGCTTTGAGTCGTGTATCTATGGGTAGTCATATGTGGAAGAAGAGAAAAGGAAGTTAGCCCGTGATGTACATAGGCTAGCCCGGTTGGGTGTCCGACTTGAAGATTCCCCAAAATGGGGTGTCATGTTCCATCATAATTCCGAGTCATCAGTTGTTGTTGACGTGAAGTCTAAGCAACATCTTGACCCTATTTTGATGGAACTAAAAGAGTCGGTTCTCAACAGAAATAGAAACTTTCTCTCAAGGAGAAGATGGGGTGCTTAGGCACCAAGGGAGATTATTTGTGCCGGATGTGGATGGACTAAGAGAGACAATCTTAGAGGAGGCCCATGGGTCCCGATACTCCATCCATCCGGGAGCCACCAAAATGTATCGTGACCTACGTGAGATTTATTGGTGGAACGGAATGAAAAAAGACATTGCAAATTTTATGGCTAGGTGCTCAAATTGCCAACAAGTCAAAGCCGAGCACCAAGGACCAGGAGGTCTAACTCAAGATATTGATACCCCCACTTGTAAGTGGGAAGAGGTCAATATGGACTTCATGGTAGGTTTGCCTCGAACCCGTAGGCAATATGACTCCATTTGGGTCATGGTGGATAGATTGACTAAATAAGCCCATTTCCTTCCCATCAAGGTTTCTTATTCGGTGGAAGATTATGCTAAGTTGTACATTAAGGAGATTGTGAAGTTGCATGGGCCCCGTTGTCAATTATTTCGGATAGAGGTGCCCAATTTACTTCCCATTTTTGGAGGTCTTTCCAAAGTGGACTTGGTACTCAAGTGAAACTTAGTACCGCATTTCACCCTCAAACGAATGGTCAAGCGGAACGCACCATCCAAACCCTAGAGGAATGTTGACAACGTGTGACATTGACTTCAAAGGTAATTGGAATGACCACCTACCTTTGATAGAATTTTCCTACAACAATAGCTACCACTCGAGTATTGCTATGGTACCCTTTGAAGCACTTTATAGTAGGAGGTGTCGATCTCCATGGGTGGTTTTGAAGTTGGTGAATTTGCTCTTCTTGGTCCCTAGGTAGTCTATGAGGCTACGGAAAAAGTTCGACTTATAAGGGATAGGTTGAAAATGGCTCATAGTCGGCAAAAGTCTTATGCCGATAATAGAAAGAGGGATCATGAATTTAAAGTAGGTGATTGGGTTTACTTGAAGATCTCACCCATGAAAGGGGTGATGAGGTTTGGTAAGAAAGGGAATCTTAGCCCCCGGTATGTTGGGCTTTATGAGATCTTGAAGCGTGTCGAAAAGGTCGCTTATGAGTTGAAATTGCCCATCGAATTGGCCCCGGTTCACCCGGTGTTCCATATTTCTATGTTAAAGAAGTGTATAGGTGACCCGGTGTCCATTCTCCCTCTAGAAGGTTTAGGGGTGAATGAGAACCTTTCTTATGAATAAGTTCCGGTCAAAATCTTAGATCGTCAAGTTAAGAAGTTGAGGAATAAAGAGGTGGCCTCCGTAAAAGTCTTATGGAGAAACCACCTAGTTGAGGGTGCAACATGGGAGGCCGAGGACGACATGAAGTCACGCTACCCTCATATTTTTCCTCCTACTCCTAGCCAAGGTTGAGGTTAGTAGTCTCTCTTAATTTGGTATAAATTGAAAATCATGTGTGTTGATGATTATGACATGATTTCCTTGTATGTGCGTATTTTTGTGAAAATTCATGCTTAAGTTGTATTTTGAGTTTTCATGAATTTTGTTTCTCATGGTTGAAATTGTACCCATAGATGTTGTGTGATGTTGTCTTCATGAGAGTTGTAATGAGCATACTTGATGTCGTCTTGTTAAAGAAATGTCTTGTTGATTGCTTAATATATATGTTGATGCTCATTGAATATGGAGAAGGTAGTTTTTCCTATACTTATGTGAAGTAAAGAGTTTTAAGCATAGTGATGTTGTGGATTCAATTCCTATATGACATGATGATATGATGTTGTTGATATGACTGGTTGTTGTGCTGCTAGTTTGAGTCATTGTCTCCCTAGAAAGAAGTCTAAGTGACATTCGGGACGAATGTTCCTATGGGGGGGATATTGTTAACACCCCGGAAATTCTATGACTTAATTTAGAGCCTCACCTTATGAATAATGACTTAAAAATACTAAAAATGATGTTTCTAAACCTAAATTAATGCAATTGACTTGGTTTGGAAGAGTAAAAGTCTAAACGTCAAGAAACGACCACGACGTCCAGAAACTAGAGAAGAATGTGTTCTGGTGTGTCCTTAAGTTTTGGGCAGGTTTGGGTGTGTCGTATGATGGTATAATCTTGTAAAAAGGTTTAAATTAGGTAAATATATGTTTATAGGGTCAAAACGTTCAAATACAACTCCCCGGGGCCACCCTAAGGGTTCCCGAGGAGGACCCCAACCTTGGCCAAGCAAGCTGCCAAGGCAGCTTGCAAATTGCACTTGGAGGGAATAGCTCCGCGTCGCGGACTAGCTCCACCAAGGAGCAAAAAGTTAGTTTGCGACGCGGTCGTTTCGCAGACTCTACTGTCTCAAAATTTAATTCCAAATATCTTCAGGGAACAGCTCCGCGTCGCGGACTTGTTCCGTGATAAAAATGCAGAAATTCAGAAATCGATTTTTACTTCATTAAAGAGTCCAACTAAGTGAGGGGTATTTAGGATAATTTAGGGTACGTGTATATAATGATTTTTAAGTCAATTTACCTCACTTTTATCACTCAAACTCAAAACTCCAAAGATCTAAATCTAAAGTTCCTCCTTCTCTCTACTCTCTCTCTGTTCTGAAGAACTCCATTGAAGAAGATTGGAGCTTCAACAAGAAGACCAACTCTCCAAGGTTTCAACTCAGATTTTCATGGTTAATTCATCAATAAGGTATGGTTGCTTATCACTCTTGGGATTCCTTTCCCCAAGAGGCCCCTTCAAGAAGAATTTCAAAATCTCCAATTTCTAGGTTTCTATCCAAAAACGTGGGTCTTCTTTCCAAAGTGAAATAGATGTTATAAACTGACTTTGATTGATGTTATATGAATAATTATGGATGAATTTATGTTGTATTGGTTGTTTCTTGAAGAATTGCCCATGAGACCCATGTTTGTCCTTTTTTACCTAATTCTTACCCTAGTTTGTGTTGGATATTGATTGAAGGCTATGAATTGAAAGTGATGTTATGTAAATTCACATTTGTATGATGATTCTACCATAGGTTATGTATACTTTCTATGAAATTAGGGTTGAATCTTTGAATGAAGCCTTGAAGGCTATGAAGGAAATATGTCAATTGCTTATATTGATGTTGATTATGTTATTAGTTCATGAATTACCTTGTATTATGTATTGGTTATGAATTAATTGGTAATTGAAGTATGGATGTCCCAAGAAGGTATGAAGGTTGGTTCTTCTTTGAACTCAAGTATGAAAGGTGAATTACTTAGATTGTAATGATGGTATACCTAATGTGTTGTTGTGTTGTTGTGGTGTTGATGACTTAGTTTCCTCATCCTTAACCCTTTACACTTGAATTAGCTATGAAGTATGTATGTATGTTATGGTATGATTGCTATATGATTGAAAGGTAGTCCTCATGATTATAGTGTAATGTAAAGTGAAAGGTTTACTCACTTGCTAAGTGTTTCTAAAGTGAAAGGATTGTTACTCACTTATGAACACATATGAGCTATTATGGTAAGATGTCTACATAAGAGTTTAGTAAAGGCTAATGTGAACTTATGTAATGACTAAAGATGATTACAAAAGGGAATTAGATGCTTAGCACCGAAAGGGCATGTAAATGAGATAGGGGGTCTCACGTTTAGTAAGTCCGGCTCCCCACACGAGTTTCCTCACGTTTAGCAAGTCCGGATTACCCACGGTATGTGTTGTCTCATGAGATGGAAACCCCCACGTTTAGTAAGTTAGGGTTTCTAGAAGCAATCTCCTTGACCCTTAACTATGTGCCCACATAGGACTCTAACTTAGTGGATCCACCTAGATAGCTATGTACGAATGGTTACACCTTAGGCAAGTGTTAACCCTCTCTTTTCGGTATGAGAGTAGAACACCGGATTCCATGTAGCTCTCATGGTCTATGTCGGTTATTGCAATATTTCCCTAATGTAAAAGTAAATGAAGGTATGAAAGGTGTGAACTCTTACTAGGGCTTTCTTAAGGGTTTCTACATAGTGTAAGGAAGGGTATGGGACTTCTCTTGCACATTGCACTTGTGGGATCTTAAGAGATGGTTGTAGTATTGTTCTCTTATGATTATGATGATTATGACTTATGTATTTTGAAGCTATGTTATGTATAATCATTATGAATATGGTAAGTTATGATAAGATATGATCTTAAGAATGTATGCATGAAGTAGATTGCTTAATGTGATACTTGGCTTTGGATAGGGTTATGGGGTCCTATTCTTTGCATTGCACTAGTATTTCTTGGGTTGTCTACATGTTGGGATGATATTATGTTGGATTGGACTATGATGCTTACTTTGTGTGCATATTGGATTTACTTGGTAAAAAGCATGTTTTGACTAAATGTCCTTTTATGCATGTTTCAATGGTTTTTATGCATAGTTGCCATACTTAGTACATGTGTTGTACTAACCCATATTTTCTCCCTTTTCCCCAAACTTTTAGGTTCGGGCCATTGAGGATTCAATCTTACTTCTCAAGACACTTGGCATTGCTTCCCCAATTTGGTGAGTCCTCAAGTCCGAGGACAAGACCCTATGATCTAGCTTCTATGTTTAGTTCTTTGCTTATGTTGAAAGACATTGTTATACTTTCATATTTCAAGACTTCTTATTGATGTAAGGGCTAAGTCCCATTTTCGATACTTCTATGTCTAGATGGTACATTGTGACGAAGTTAGATTCTGTTTTCATATATGAAGTGAAGTTGAACTTCCAAAGTAAAAGTTTTAAATTTCAGTAATTTTATTCTATGATACATGCTATGACGAATGCTAAGGGCTTGTATAAGACCTCTTCGAGGTCGAATAGGCCGATAACGACTAGGGGGTGCTCTCGGGCCGTTACACATAAGCTCTATTTTCAAGCAAGTTACAGACATCAAACCTAAATTGCAATTACCTAACTAGTTACCCACTCCAATCAATCTCTTTCGAGCATCAATCAGAGATTGGAAGTAGGAATTAAATTTCTAACCTTAACCCATTAGTTAACCCCATGTTAATTAGAAAAAATACATGCATAAACAACAGTAAAATAGAGCACAACACAATACTCACTACATTTAATCAACACCCAACCCCATAATTGCACCCCTAGATCTTGGAGTTTTAGACACCCATCACAAAGTGTAAAGAAATAATACCTTTCATGAAAGCAGTCGTGGGTAACATGGAATTAACTAATTACAAGCAAACCCACTTTAAATTGAACTTCAATTTTATCAATTTCAAGAACAAAATTGAAAAACCCTAAAGACTAAAAGTGTTCTTCACAAAGGAAAGTATTTATCTCTCAAAGAAGAGATTCAGAATTTTCTAACTATTGTTCAAGACTTAGAATTTGTGAACTCTCTAATTTCTCTCTTCTTTGGGGTATTTAGAATTTTTTCCAAAAATTTGACCCAAAACCCAATGCGTGATCCATTGGGCAGTGTTAGTCGAGCTCAATGATCATGTAAGGGGAAGCGCCAACTGCTTTCCAGGTCGCATTTCTTTTGATTTAGTCTTCAGGTAATTGTACCTAAGTTGGTGGGCTTGTTCGAGTCTGTCTTTTACATTAGGCGTATCTCTGAGCACCACGTTTGTTCGTCTTTCAAGCCTTTAAATTTTCTTCATGTATAGTTCCTTTCGGCAATGGTCAACATGTTCGCCTTTCTCATTCGGCGAGTCGGCATTTCCTATTTTTTTCACCGACATGCCTCAATAAATTCAAGTGTGTGCAGTGTCTATTTGGGTGAGGTCATACCCATTGGGCAATCTGCCTTTCTTGCTAGGCTATCGACAATGTGGAGTTTACACTTCTTTTCATATTTTTAGTCACTCTTTCAAACATTCATTATTGCCATATCCTTTAGCCTTTATAGCTACAAATAATTACAATATCATGAGAATAATACATAATTAAGCATTGAGGGCACTAAGGGTGTGTTTGGTATGAAGGAAAATATTTTTTATGGAAAATGTTTTCCTAGAAAATATTTTCTTGGAAAAACAAGAGAATTTCTAACTTATTTTCTCATGTTTGGTTGGCAAGTAGAAAATATTTTCTAATGTTTGGTTGGTGAATGCAAAATATTTTTCAGAAAATATCTTTAATTTTTGACGTGAGGGGTGGCTTTAAAAATATTTTCTTTTAAAAATTTGAAATAATTTCCAAAAACATTTTTTTCTTAAATTATTTTTTTGACGGAAATAGCTTGGTGGGGATGGGGGGTGGGGGTGGAGTTGGCGTAAAAAATGATTTTTGTTTAAATTTGATAAATTTTCCCAAGACAATATTTGACGGGAATGGCCTGGGGTGAGGGATGCGTAAACATGAAAAACTTTTTTATTGTAATATTTTCGTATAACAATTTTTAAAAAAAATTGACGGGGATGACCTAGCTGGGGGAGGGCGGCTGGGGGCTAGGGGTCAGTTGGTATAAAAATGAAATTTTTTAAAATTTGAAATATTTTTTCAAAAACAACTTTTTTTTAAAAAAGAAATTTTTTGATGGAGATGGCCTGGGTGGAGTGGGGATATGGTGGGCTGGTGTAAAAATTTTTAAAAAATTAAATTTGAAATATTTCTCAAAAATAATTTTTTTTTTAAAAAAAAAATTAACAAGGGTTGCGGGGGAGGGGGTTGGCCTAGGATTAGGGATTGTAGGGATTGGGTAAGGTAAAAAATCATAAAATTTGAAAAAAAAATCAAAAATAGTATTTAAATTTTTTATTTTTTTGTTTGGGGAGGTGGGGGGGGGGGCTGGTTTGGTGGTAGAGATGAAAATATATTTGAAATTTTAAAAATAAGAATTTAAACTTTTTATTTTTATTTTTTTGAATGGGGAGGGCCCGAGTATGGAATATGGGTAGGGTAAGAAACAAAATTAGAAGGATGAAGTAGAGTTTTGGAAAATGTTTTCCTTAATTTTGGAAAGGAAGTCATTTTCCTTAAATTTGAGGAAAATGAGTTGATTTGGAAAATATTTCCACACATTTAAGGCTAACCAAACATGGGAAAACTGAAAAAAATGTTTTCCTCCATACCAAACACACCCTAAGTGTAGAGCTAAATAGGTCTCAAATGAGTGTACATGTACCACTCATCACACACCCAACCAAAAGAAAAGTGATGTGTCCTCAATGCAAAGAAAAGAAACAAATGAGCTTATATTGAGAAACTTCATGATGCCTGAAATGTGGTTGCTTTTGCTTACAAGTGCGATAGATGGCTTGAGATTTCTAATCAGGCCGGTGGATCGCCGAACATGGAAGGATCGCCGACCGCGCGTGTAGCGTATGAGAAATAATTTCCCAACTCGGTGAGCCAAAGACTTATCGCCTAAAGTAAATAGGAAATCGCCAAATTTTCACAATCATCACTGAAATTAACATTATACCCCCTAAATTGCGTGGCTTATTGGGAGAACTCAGTCGAGTTCGCCTAACATCATCTGTGGATCAAAAATTTAGGGATGTACGTCTCTGAATATGACAGTATGTGCACAAAGTTGAGCTGTCCAATGGGAGAACTTGTTGGAGCATCGCTTAGTGACTTCGGCATCGCCTAATTGGGCCTCCAAATTTCCTATCTTATTTCAATCGTGCACAAGTGACAAACACATTATTGAAAACCACTAATACTTGGGTTGCCTCTGAAGAAGCGCTTGAATTAACGTCGCGGCATGACGTGGACATGCTTTCAAGCATCATCCAACTACACCACTTCAATGACTCTCACATCACGACCCTCCCCAAAGTATACTTTCAACCTTTGATCGTTAACTTTGAATTTGACAGTACCCTTTACATCTTCAATTTCCACTGCTCCATTCCTAACACCTTAGCGACCATCTACGGACTAGTCCACTTTGACTTTAGCTTGCCTGGGAAGAGTTTCACTCGTGAATTGAAAAGGAGGAGTACTACTCACCCACTCTAAACTCCAGATACAGGATATTGGTATCATTCCAATGCCAATGCCAATGCTATTGTCTCTACCCATTTGGAAACATAATCTACTACCACTAAGATGCACTTGTTCCCAAAAAAGTTAGGGAAAGGCCCCATAATATCAATCCCCCAAATAGCTCAATCTAAAGAATTTTTGACAACGGTAACTCATGCCTTCTAGAGATACTCCCTTGCATTTGACATTGAACACAACACTTGCAAAAGGCATGGGCATCTCTAAACATTGTGGGCCAATAGTAACCTCATTTTAATACTTTAGAATATGTATGTATCCCTCCATGATGTCCCCCCGTCGATGAAGTATGGCAGGATTCAAGTATCTCTTGCACCTCGACTTCAGGCACACAACATAGGATAATATTGTCAGCACATTCCCTAAAAATGAAGGGTTCATACCATACATACCTCTTCACATCAAATAAGAATTTCCACTTCTGATGTCTACTAAAATCTTCTGGTAACAACCCACAGATGATAAAGTTCACATAATTAGCATACCAAGGGACTGGGGTTTAAGATATCAAGATTACTGATTCATCAGGAAAAGCATCGACAATTTCCCTTCCCTCATCCACTTCAACATCTACTGCAAGCCTTTATAGGTGGTCTGTTAATTTGTTTTCACACCATTTCTATCTCTCACCTCAAAATCAAATTTTTGAAGGAGAAGTACCCACCGAATTGGTCTTGGTTTGGCTTCTTTATTTTCCATCAAGTACCTTAGAGCGGAATGATCAGTATGCACAACAACATTGGTACCCAATAAATAGATTCTAAACTTTTCAAATCCATATACACCAATCAAAAATTCTTGCTCCATTACTATATAGCTCTTTCTTTAGCACAATTCATGGTTTCGGTAGCATAGTAGATAGGATCAAAGAACTTATTCTCTTTTTGCCCAAGAATAGAAGCAAGTGCAAATCCGCTATCACCACACATCATTTCGAAGGGTATATTCCAATCATGGGCAACTATGATAGGGGTTCAGACAAATTTTATTTTCAAACTCACAAAAGCCTCCAAATAAGCGGCATCAAATTCCAACGCTCTTCTTTTCAACCAGCCAACACAACGGAATAGCCATAGTTTATAAATCCTTAATAAATCACCGATAGATACCAGAATGGCCAAGAAAACTTCTCACTCCCTTTACTAAAATTGGGGTAGGTAACTTATCAATCACTTGAATTTTTGCTTGATTTACTTCAATACCGCCTCTAGAAATTTTGTGCCCAACCACGATTCTTTCATTAACCATGAAATGTCATTTCTCCCAATTAAGAACCAAGTTGGAATCCACATATCTTTAAAGTATAATCTCTAAATGCTTCAAGAAATATTCAAATGAATCCCCAAAAATTGAAAAACCATCCATGAAGACTTCCATAGAGTTCTCTACCATATCCGCAAATCTTGATAACGTTCACCATTGGAAAGTGGTCGGTGCATTGCACAATCCAAAGGGCATTCATTTGAAAGAAAAAGTCTCACAGGGACAAGTAAAAGTCATTTTTTCATGATCTTGCGGTGCTATGGAGATATGGTTGTACCCGGAGTACCCATCGAGGAAGCAATACCAACCCTTTCCCACAAGCCTATCAAGCATTTGATCAATAAAGGGTATAGGGAAGTGGTCCTTCTCGGTCCTTGAATTTAATTACTAGTAATCCATACATACTAACCACCCGATCACAGGCCTAGTAGCAACAAGCTCAACCTTTTCATTTGGGACTACTATTATACCACATTTTTAAGAACACATAGGACTAGACTTGCCAATTGGTGATCTGCAATTGGAAAAATAACTCATGCATCTAACCATTTTATGATCTCCTTTCTCACAACTTCTTGAACCGGAGGATTTAACCTCCTTTGGTGCTCAATGATTGGTTTGCACCCTTCGGTTAAATTAATCTTGTGAGTGTAAACACCTAGAGATTCCTACTATGTTGGCAATTGACCACCCTAAAGATTGAATGTGCCTTTTCAAAACTTTGATCAATAATTCCACTTGCCATTTTTCAAGGTCACTAGAAATCATCACCAGTAGTGTGTTGTTATCCCCCAAGAAAATATATTTGAGAAGAGGAGGAAATTCTTTCAAGTCTAGCTTTGGTGGATCAATAATAGATGGCTTGGACGGTGGTGCTTCTCAACTAGAAAAATCGAGATCTAACCTCTTTTGAAATGCAGCATGTGAGCCTACACCAACAAGAGCAGCCAGGACTTCAAAATAGTCACTTATTTTAGCTTGATCATAATTAAGTAATACAACTACCAACGACTCCCTACTATATGTGGCTTCCCCAATACATGCTACAACCTCGTCAATCTAATCCAAGTGAGAGAAAATGTGCATATCACCTGGATACCTCATCCATTTGTGAATATTGAAGCTAGTATCTTCTTCAATGACTCAGAACTTCAACTAACCACCTTCTACATCAACCAAAGCTTTGCTCGTGGCCAAGAGTAGTCTACCAAGGATAACTAGTACATCAGTATCAAACTCGCAATCCAATACTACAAAATCAACGGGAAACACAAACTTGTCTTCCTTCACCAAAACATTATAGACCATACCAACCGGCCTCTTTATTGAACGATCAGCCATCAAGATCCTCACGTTTGTCAATTCTTGTTCATCAAGCCCAAGATTATTAAAGACGATCCATGGAATTATATTTATGCTTGCACCAAGATCGCATAAGGCGTTTGTGAATGTGCTTGCACCAATGGTACATGGAATAGTGAAAGCTCCCAGATTATCTTTCTTGAGGACTGTGTTCTTTGTCATAACCGCACCACAAGTTCGTGGAATTTCAACTATTTCACAATTTATCATCATCTTCTTTGTCACCAATTCTTTCATATATTTTACATAACCCAGTATTTCGGTTAACGCATCCACAAAACGGATATTCACTTTCAAGTCTTTCACTATCCCCAAGAACTTTTAGAATTTTGCATTATCATATTTCTTCCTCAATTGTTGAGGAAAAGGATGAGTTATCTTGATTTTGGGTAGCATGGTTGGGGCTGCAACATCACCCTCCTTCAAAGTTGACATAGGCTCAAATTCAACCTATTTTTCTTATGTCTCGCCCTTCCCCTTAGTTGATTCATTATCGGCAACCACCTTTTGGGCATCTACATTATCAGGTCTTGCTCTATCTTTTTTTTCTGCTTTAGGAGACTATGGCAGACACTTGAATAGCATTCATTGAATTTTCATTCACAGGAGCCACCAAATCTTCATTAGGACTTGAATATACAAAGGTAGCCAACTGAACCATACTTTCTTCGAGTAGCAAAATGGATGATAAGTGTGAGATCACGATCGAGGACAATGCCGAAATATCACTCTTTATTTCTTGCAAAATTATATTGGACCCTTCCACTTATTCAAGAATTTTCGTTAACATGTCCTCCGTCGGAGTTCTCACTGGGTTGTGCAAGTCATAAAGTGATGTATACATTTCATTTTTGCATTCATTTCCATACCAACTTCCCTCACTATAATTGGTTCAACCTTGATTCCCGGCAAGCCTTGGATAGCTTGACCGAAAGCCCTTCAATTTGTCACCCCTTGAGTGAAACCTCTAATCATACACATTTCAGGATACAACATCTACTGAGTTTGCTCTCTTTCCAATGACATGCTCAAACAAACTATCAAGTTGGGCTGTCAATTTAGCTAAGCTTTTGTCACGCTCCCGATTTTTCTGCTCTTGCTCTTTAATCATTCACAAGTGTTGGAGTGACACATAATTCTTATTAGTGTACCAAGCTTGATTGATTTTCGTCATTACATCAAGCAATCTTGAATCCACCACAAATGGATGTCTAACGATACCTCCATGAATAAGATTGTCGGCCAACCCTTTATTTACCATATCAAGACATTGATAGAAGTATTGCAATAAATTATCTAGAAAACCATGGGCTAGGCAATGTAGTAACACCTTTCTTAAATGCAACCACGCTTCATGTACGTGTTCTCTATTCACTCTTTTGAAATTTTGAATATCATTCCTCAATTTCATTACATTAGAAGGGGTAAAGAATCTCTCAAGGAATGCTTCAATCAATTCTTCCCATGAGGAGATAAAATTTGGCGACAACTCAATAAACCACCTAGTAGCCTCGTCCATTAAAGAAAAAAGGAACAACCTCAACCGCATCGATTCTTGTGAAATGTCTTCACTGCAAAAGGTTCACACATATTCACAAACTTACAGAGGTGATCGTTAGGATCTTCATGCTCAAACCTGATGTGAGGCTAACAATATACATATTTTATCATTTTTTGCCTCATATTTAATCTTTGAATTGTCGATCTTGAGCATAAAATTTGTGGATTATTCTTAATTTGTGTAATTTATTTGTAGGACTAAAATGGGGTGAAGATGAAGAAATTAGGAGCACAAATGAATTAAAAACAAGAAATCATAGAAGGAAATCAAGCAGGCAACTTCATGGATTAAATTTAATAAAATCGTATATTTATGTATACTTATAGGCAGTAGCAGTTGAATAGAGACATTGTGAATCACAATTCTCTAGAGCTGCCACGTGGTAGATGTAGAAGACACACATATAAAATTGTTGAGGCGGAAGAAAGCAGCGGTTACACAGATAATCAAATTTTTTTTGGTTTCCTATTTTTTGTTGGACTCAATTATCTTATTTACGGTTTCCATATCTATAAATAGGGCATGTATATTATTCTTTCAGAAAGGCAAAGAACCAAGAAACAATACACAACATACAATTTAGAACTTTATAGCTTAGGAGCTTTGGAAGAGTTGCCGTGGAGGCCAAAGAATTTTAGTTTATTCTTTCTTGTCCTTTATTATTTATTTGTATTCAAGATTATTGAAAGATATTTTAGCTTTTGTTCTTAAATTTTTATGATTATAACAAACATATTTATTTTAATAAATTTTAATTGTGTTTTTGAGATTATGAGTAGCTAAATTTCATAACTACGGTTATGAGAAACATGATGAATTATTAAAGTAAGTTTATGTAAAAAAAAGTGATTCTTGAATGATTTTATGCATGTATTATTGATCTCTTCGTTATTATTTCTTTTTAACGGTGGCCAACGTTAGAACTCACTTTATTCCCCGACCAAGGAAGTAATGAAACGGAAAAGAGATTAAACAACGGAGATTTAGTAATGATAATTTGCTATCTTATAGCCTAACCCAAATGTGTTAGGGCTATTATGGGTCAATGCTAAGGGTTAGTAAAGCATACACCCATAGATCGACCAAGTTGTGTGGTGAAATTTCATATTTGGATGATCAATCACTTAGGAGATACCTAACTTACGGACTTTGCATGCTAAAAATCAAAATAGATCACTAGTACAATATTCTTGTTGTATTATGAAATCATCGGGAACACATTCCTAGTTATTTCTAATAATCTAAATACAAGTAAATACTTAGTTCCAAGATTTTGTTATTCTTTTTATGATTGGTTCAATTTAAGTTCCCCATTTTTAAATAATGACTATCGAGTTAAAGATTTTCTATTGGCAATATTCTTCTATATTCTTTGTGGGATCGATCCCGACACATAGTTGGTAAATATATTGCATACAAACGTTTATATTTCTTTTCAAGAAGTATAGTTGGATGTTATCAAAAAATGGCATCGTTGCCGGGGAGTGTGGCTTAGATGTTGTCTTTAGCATTTATTTCAATTAGTAGTCCTTATTTTTTATTTTCTTTTAGTATTAGTTTTAATTTACTTTTCTTTATTATTGTTATAATATTTTTTTTATTCTTCTTGAGATGTCATCTGAAAAAGTATGTAGTGATACGAGTTCTTGCGATTCTTGTACTTTTGCTATTATGGATTCTTATAGGTGAATTTTTTCTCAATGAGATAATTTGTATGGGGACATGAAAGATTTGCTTATTCTCTTCCATAAAAAAATAATCAAGTGCATGTATGAGGTTGATATTTTTGACTTGGATATTTATTGTCACAACCCAGACCATCGTGATTGGCATTCACACTAATCCTCCAGTGGGAGAACCGTTACTACGACCAAACTAACCAAATTAACAAAAACTAAAGCATTTAAAGATACGGAAGCAGGTTTAAATGTCTAAAGAAAAAAAATAGGGAGTTCCCATAAACTCCAAAGGCTTAAATAAACTAGCCAAACTAATGCAAAAGAACCCCTAACACTTGAAAGTCATTGTACCAAAATTCTACTAACGACATGTCTAAGAACAAGGGGTACAACCCTGAAACTAAACAAACACCTTAAACAAATAGTCTGAGTCCGAAAAAAATGGACTTAAACAAGAGAGATCCATGGAAGCCTGAAAGAACAAGCGCACCCTTAAATCCGATCACGCTCAATAGTCACCTAGCTGAGGTCTATCAATAACCGCCTGAAGATGCCCTATACGCAACAAAGAAAGAGCAAGTGCAGTATCAGTACACAACCACACTGTACTGGTAGGATCACGCGGCTATTCCAGTAAGCACAACATATATTAGAATTACAACAAGGTAAACACATACATGCACATAATATATATATACATCGATTATTATTTCAGGAGCAATGCAGAATTCCATATTCTCAATAACAAGTAGATATAACAAATCAATGGTTCTCTCATGGAACCCAATTCAATAGTCCTCTCATGGAACCCATACCCAAACTGTTAGTGTACCGGTACGTGGTACCCAATCCAGGTTAGTGTGCCGGACGTGACACCTGATCCCATATATGCGCCGGAACGTGGAACCCGATCCAAGTTAGTATGTCGGAATGTGACACTCGATCCATTCAACAAGACACATTCACAATCACAATGTATATTCTCATAATCATACAATCAAGTATTGATTCATGGAATTCAATTATTCATTCATGCTCAATTACATTAGGTGTGATCAATAGGCTTCATTCACAAACATACATGCATTACAATGAAGCAATTACTAACATTCATCACGCAAAATATGAAATCACAACCATCACCTACCTCGAATCCAAGCTTGAATCCCCTAAGGCACTTGAATCTTCCCTTTCCGGATTCTTTCCGCTTGTTGTAGGTCTACAAACAATTAATATAACACAAGGATCAATAAAAGAGACCTAATTACCTGGATTATAATCAATAATATCAACCCTAGGTCAAACCCTTAATTCCCATACCCAGATTAAGATTTTTTCCACCATAATTCCCAGATCAAAACCTTCCCCCAATAATAACTACCTAAGAAACTACATTCTACGAATCAAAATATGGATTAGAGGAGTAAAAACCTTACCTTTAGCACCAAAAGTTGTGGATAACTGTCAAGAAACCACATGGGGTCGCCTCCTAGCTCTCAAGAACGAAACTTGCAGAAAATAATGTTTTTGAGGTTTATTTCCGACTTAAATCGCAATTGTCTCACCACAGCGGACCTCATCGTGCAACAGCGATACCGCCCTAGCAAGAATAATCCCGCCTTGGTGGCTTGCACGGAAATATAAAGTTAAATTTAGAGCTTCAAGCCCTAATTTCACAACACACCTTCAATCCATGACACTCAAAAAATACCCGTTCACGCTAAGATCAGTTTTGGGAGTTCTACTGACCCGAATTTGATTCCGTAAAGTCGTACGGGTTTTCTTAACGTATTAGCTATCTACTCATGTGATCAAATTCATAATTAGATCTCTCATTCATTACTAGATTTCCCTAGGCCTCACTGACTCCAATTTTGTCCAAATCTGGACTAGATTAGGAAATTTCCAAGTTACTACCAAAAAGTTTTCTGGCCCCAATTCTTTCCCCATTGGCTTTTTCGTAACGATGGAATCAGGTCATTACAATAGATATCAATTTACCCATCACTCGTTCCCCAGTGATTAACTAGGAAAGACTAGCTAAAGTAAGGGTAGAGTAGTATCTAAATCGTAGAATAGATGGGGGATACTTGTCCTGCATGTCCTTAGCTTCCGGACATATATATCAAGAATTTCAACCGGTTCTTCCTCATATAGAAGGTCTTGGTTTAACAAAATTGAGTCTCACTTTATGATATAATCTTTGTCCCCAGACCAACCAATTGAATACCTACACATCCTCCCATACAATGTCTCAATGAAGTCATCAAAATACTCGAGTGATAATTATTGTTGTATGTACACTTAACTAAAAACAAAACTATTCCCAATAACCACCAAAGTTGATCATACCTGTGAGACCCCGTGGTTCTTTTGCATAATAAGTGTATCATTGAATGAGTGTATGAGGCTTATATGACTTGGTGTATCATTTCAGGAGAATAAGGTTGCAAAGGGGAGGTTAAAAAAATCAAAGAATTAGACTAACGTTATGGGTCAAGGATGCCCTTAAACAAGTTTGAGTTAAAGAATGTCTATTCTAATACCCCGCCCGTTCAGAACGCTTAAGTTAAACGGTACTTTTGGGGATAAGACAAAGAGAGTCTTATATGCTAATAGGGATGTTTTATAAGGTGATATAGTCGCCCAATGATTGTAAGTTAAGTCTTGAAGTCAAGCAAGTTGAGAAATAAGATGTTGGCAAAAGTTAGAGTAAGTTTCTTTGATAATTTTTTTGAAAATTGGGTTAAATGTCTCGGAGCTTTTCTCCCAATCTACAAAGCTTTAGAAGAACCCCAATATATGAAATCGAAGGTCTACGAGTCTACTTTCCAACGCACTAAATCATTTGTCCATACAACTGCAGAATTGAGAGATGTTTAGATTTTAGTGAGACTGTACAAGCAGGCATATGAAGGCGAGCCCCTAGCCCATATGTCAGTTTAGCTTTATAGGATCAGATTTCCCTTCATTTTATCTAATTATTTTCGACCAAAATAAGAATAAAACAGTCCTAAATCCTCTCTAAAGGTTCCCCTATCATCCAAGCAAATATTTACAATATTTCAACGTGGTTTCACCCTCGGAACGTTCATAGAGATTGTGTTATTTCTTTCCTCCTCGTTGGTTGTGATTTTGAAGAATTTTTCATGGTGAAGGAGTCTCGTTTTTTATGTGGTGTTGCTGCTGTTTGGAGGTAATAATTCTCACCCTTTATTTTATTTACTGAGTCCAAGTTATAGCTATGCTATATAAGCAAGAACATGAATAGACGGCTGGAAGAATCGTATTGGATAATTATGTGATGTTGGGCTGTTTTGAAGTATTTTCTGATATTGTTGTTGCTGGAATATTTTTGGAAATTCTTTGTATGTGTGTGGTTCTTGTTGATATGAGTCTGGAAGAGAAAAAGAAGTATAGATTGATATTTAATTGTAACATAAATTAGTGTAACGTTGGTTCTATTATTGCATTGCAATTTGCAAATTGTTTTTTCTTTGTTCAACGTCTTGCGTTCAAGGAGACTGTTTGTTATTAACAAGACATGTTAATGTACTGCAAGCTCCATCAAGTTTAAGTTTAGGTTTTGTCCTTTTAAGCTCTTATTGCATAAGAAGAGAAAGACATGACTCCAAATGTAATTATTGGACGAACGTATAGGATGATGATTGGAAGCGGCAAGTTCAAGTTATTATGGTTATATTGAACAATTATAGGACTGTATTATACATATTTTTATGGCGTTAATGGTTTGAAGACTCGTGGTTAGGGTTTGGTTATGGTTATTTTGGGTTGGAAATGAGGGGTGTGGCGATACGCCGAGTTTTAATTGTTGTGCAGGCGTACTCTATTTGGTTGTTGTTGACTATTGCGTAGGCGTCCACTTGTTAATAGCTGCTGCAAAAATGTATGTTATGTCATTAATTTGAGGTTGTAATTTGGAGAAGAGAAGGTAATGAAGCATACATTTTAAAATGGTTTGGCGAGCTAATCACTCTGCTAGTGAGCTCTAAATTGCTACTTTGACTCTGACGTGTTAATATTCTGCCTGTAATGGTTGTGTGACATGATTTTCTGTAGACTAAATACTGTAAGGAAGGGGGTACAATCCATATTGATACAACAAGACCCAAAATTAAAGTATGTTAAGGCTAAGCATCGTATTTCCTTTGAGCATGAATTTTGGAATCCTAAATCGTCAAATATTGTTTTACTACTCTCTTACTAGAAAGACCTTTGGTGAAAGGCATTGATACTACAGCTGGTGTATTTTTGTGACTCCATTATGTTGCTATTCCACTCGTTCGGTTATATAGGGTATTTGGCGTCTTTATGTCATTTTATTGATTTTCTTGACTATAGGTCCATGTGTACAAATTCTTATTCTTCTTTAGGTGTAGTAACTTAAAAAGATTAGAGATGAACAATATGAATTTGAAATCAGTCCTCCTTCCTCGCTAATTTGTATTTTTGAAAACTTTAAAATAAAACGTCGATCTCCAAAATTCTTAAATATAAATCGTAAGTTTAAACTACTAAAGTACGGGTTTTTCTGAAATACTTTCTTTTACAAACAACTAAGGAAACATATATAGATACTAACATAGGAACTTTAAGCTCTTTAGGAACATCCTCAAACTTAAGTTGTCTTTCTAAATCCATGTTAAGTGTTCCAGTTTAATCTATAAGTATATAAGTTTCACGAGATATTTACATGTGATACGAAAGTGATTACGAGATTATGAGGACAAAAGTACCAATGAGCCAAGATTGGCAATATGATTCAGGTAACAAATGCATTACGGATCCACGACATTACATGTTATGCATTCTACTTCCGAGCTATAATCAGAAGGTAGGGGGCCTATTGCCTATATTTATACGTATGAGACACAGATGGCCACAAGTTGGCGAATATGATCCCGGTTCGCTACCGGAAGACACCACCATTGCTAACACTTGGTTGGGTATGAAATGCATTTTCATATATATATATATATATGTATATATTCACGACATACGATTATGGGAGCTTACCATGCATATTTAATCTATATAAGGTTTGATGTCAGCCATGGCGCCTACCAGAGTTTCTGTTTCAAGTGGTATCTTTATTCTCCTTTTTACAATAACTATTTATTATTCTATTTTCTGCCTTACATACCAATACATTTTTATTCGTATTGATGTCCCGTTGCCTGGGACGCATTTTTGTTTCGTGCATGCAGGTCCAAGTAAGGATTCTGATTAACCCCTCTGCTAGGATTCGGGGTTTAGCTGTGAGTTGGTAAGCTCCACTTCTTCCTGGAGCTTTCATAGGATGTTACTTTTATTGTACAGTTTGGGTATAATCGGGGCCTTGCCCCGACCAGTGCTTATGTCACTCATAGAGGCTATTGTGGACTTAGTATTCTGGGTTTCTTTCTGCAGCTTCCAGTTTCCAGCCACATAGGCTTGACATGTATAGATATGTATGTATGTGTGTATATCTTCATTGTAGCCTTGTCGGCAAGCTAGTACCTTATTATCTTTGGCTTGTGTACCTTCGTCTATATGACTTATCGATATTCAGGTTATGACCTTAAGGGTCCAATCATAGTATTTTAGATGTTATGTTGTCTGACCTTCTAAGCCCTCAGTTGAGTTAGTTGGTATGCTTATGTGGCTAACTCGATTGCTTAAGGTGTCGAGTGCCAGTCACGCCTTCTCTAGTTTGGGGCGTGACAATACCCATGTCTGCAACATGTTATCAAGGACTTTGACACAAACATCGGGACAAATTTTTTCTCACATAACCATGATAAACTTCTAAATCAATACTCGCTACAATTAGAGGTGGCCCTGAACCAACCAACACACACTCATAATACTCAAACAATCATAGTTTTTATCAACATCTCCTTCTCACAACATAAATCTCCATGATCTTAAGTTATAAAAATTTGATCTTTAGACATCAGATACTCATCGAGGGATATCCAAGAATGCAAACCCTCCAACAACACTATCGAAATGCTAGATTTAGTAATTGTAGATTACCTCTTAAGAACAATAGAATTGGACCCAATGATCCCCACATTCAACCACACATAATCGTTACATGACTTCTACCACAAGATGAATATTAAGATTGTCGGACAACCATAATTACGCATGGTAGCTCTTCTATGAATTTTCATAAGCAAGGTGGTACATATAGAACCACTTAAAGACTTTAACAACTCCAAGACAACACCACATAAACCATCTAAACTAACCACGTCTTCCCAAATCATCCCACTCAACCAAGAGAACATCACAGGATCGATAAATCTGATCCACCCATAAAAGTGAAAACACGCGTGAGCATAGCTAGTGCATCATACTCACAACCATGTACAAAATCAAATAGATGGTCATATAAGAATTTATCAAATAACACTAAAGGTTTTCCTCTGAAGAGTCGATAACATCCATTTCCATTCAGTTGACTCCACATACCCTTCACAGCATTCCACTGAAGCCCACACTCTTAGTACTAACAACCATCATAAACACTCCGACCATTTACCTTATTATAAACCAACACTTTTAAATGAAACCTTTCTTAGGTACTTAACAATCAACATTAATAAACTTTACGACTCAACCCAGGTGTAAGTCCTTTTAGATGCTCAATACCTGATACCATTGATCATTTCTCACCTTGCCAACTCATACCTTGACAACATATATCACCACGAATGTACACTTACAATGAAAATTCTGAATTGTAAATTCAATCGTATAACACAATCCCCTTATCTATCAACATTAGCCAGTACCTTGATGATTTTTTATGAATTCATGGATCTTCGCTTATCATTGATCGCATCTCCATCGATCTTACAATATCTTTCGCTAATAATTCAATCGTACTCATTACTAAACTTAAAACAAAAACAAAGCACTTATCATCACACTCGAGCTAATGTATGTACACTCTTTTCTCAAGTCCTTCCCAATAGTTTTTAATCAATCTGACGACTTGTGACACTATTACCATAGCCTCAGCAAAACGAATGAAATCACGCATCTCTGAACCCAATTATCTACCCCTCTGAAGATATCTCTTTAGCCTTTGAAATCAAATAAAATATTCTCGCTCTTGCCTCTCTCTAAAGGTTGTACTACATCCCACTGTTTTTCTTCATTATGACTCTAGCTCTTTAAAATTCTATTCGAGTGGGGTCCCACCATCTCTTAAAACTTTCCATACAACCATGTTACTCACCAAATATTATAAAACTACAACCTTAGATACTCGCAAGTCATAATTACTATACAAAATTCGCTTGACCGACCATCTTATTATATAGTTGCATCCCATCACAATCCATCAGGAGCTCTTATTACCATTACACTCAGTCATCATTGACTATCACTACGAATTCAACCTTTCATCAACATGACACCTCAAACTTAGGTATACTTATCAAATTCAAAGGACCAACCCAATTCTTATACGTAATTTCTTACTAAAATCTTCAATTTCCTTCCCCATGTATACTCATTGGGACTTTCTTTATCCATAAGCTTGTCATTTCGATATCGATCCACTCATTTATAGCTTAAGATAAAATCAGTGGTCCTCGTACTACCTTCTTTCTTCTTAACAAACAAGACAAGAGCACCCCCAGGGAAGCACTAAGACGGATGAAACCTTTATCAAGAAGCTCTTGGATTTGAGCTTTAAGCTCTCTCAATTCTACAAGAGCCATACGATAATGAGGAATGAAGATTAGGCGAGTGTCAGTTTCCAAATCAATATAGAAATTTATATCTCTATCCGGAGGCATACCGGGCAAATCAGTAGGAAACACTTCTCTAAATTCTGACACCACAGGAATAGACTCAATAAAGGGAGACTCAACCTCAATATCCCGAATATGAGCTAATAAGCCAAACAACCCTACCCCACCAGTTTCCTATCCCGCACGAAAGATATGACCTTAGCTGACATAGGCTTGTACCCCCTTCCCACTCTAACCTTTCTTTACCCAGGATCTCTGGAGTCATCGACTTAGCATTACTATTAAGCACAACATAATAGAGTCGGGGGACAACCAAGTCATGCCTATTATATCAAGTCAGTCATATCCAGCACAACTAAATCAACCCCAAGTCTGAAAATCCATAAACACAATAGGACAAAACGATATACATAGGTGACTATGACCGACTCTTCAACTGGGGTAGAAACATGGATGGGGGCATCAAGTATGTCACAATCATATCAAATTCCAAGGCAAACTAAACTAACACATAGGAATAAGTAAAACCCAGATTCAAACAAACAGTAGCCATTCGGTAATAGATAGGAATAGTACATGTGATCACTACATCTGCCGTTTCAACCTCGGTCTTGCTAAAAAAGGCATAAAACTGAGCCATGTCATCACGACGGGCAACCTCCTTGCCTGGCTGCATTGCTGCTCTACCTGCATTACCATTTCCCCGGCCTCCACGACCTCATTGATTTCCTCCTCATATGCCCAGGTTCTCCACAATTGTAACACACTTAATAACTTAACCAAGTAAGCATTGTTGCTATTGTAGTAGTCGTATCATGACTCTCTTTGATATACCATCAATTCAGGAAATCATAGTATATATTCTAAACTCAATTGGCATAACTTAACTTCATCATTCACTAAACAACCGATACATGTTATGACAACAATACTAAACGCATTTTCCAAAGTAATGGTGTTCATTATCTAGTCGTCCCTTACCAAAACTTGTTGAAAGTTGTCACCTATAAACTTGAATCTGCAAATGTGAACTTAATCCCTTCACAAGCGACACTAGTACTAGCGAGCCCCACAAACTCTTGCTTCGAGTCACAGAACTAGGTCGGACCCAATTCCTGACTGCTTCAACCTTTTGGGGATCTACCATTACCCCTTCCCTTGAACCTACATGCCCCAAAAAGGCAACCGAAGTCCACCAAAATTCACACTTCGAAAATTCCGCATACAACCTTTGATTCCCAAGAACACCCAAAATAATACGAGGATGGTCGGCATTGTAACACCCCGACTTTTCAAAACGTCTAAATTAACACATATCTTCGTGGAAAGACAAGGAGAGTGAGTAATAAATTAAAAATGATGTGTTATGTGATATTTTAAGTGTTCAAGTGTTGTATCTCAAGTTTTGAAGTTAGGTAAGTGGCAAAATAAAAATTGGCGAAAGTTACCGTAAATTCCTTTTTAAAGATTTGTCTGAAATTTAAGTCAAATGTCTCGGACGTTTTCTCCCAATATATTAAGAATTATGTCCCTGCAAGCTATGAAATTGAAGGTCTACAAGTCTAGTTTCTAACGCATCAAACCGTTCATTCATACAACTTCAGAATAAAGAGATATTCGCATTTTTGTGGGACTGCGCAAGCTGGCACGTGAGGTAGGGCCCTAAGTCGGTGGAATGTTACATATATCTTCTCCTTCGACCTTTTTCTTCATTTTTAAGCTAAAAACCAGAGAAATTAGAGAAACCCATTTCTAGGATCAAGTGAAGTATAGATTTTCTCGACTTAAGTCCTTGACGAAAGTTGTTCTACGCGTTGGGCTCATCATCGTGGTATAATTTATTTTATCGATTGCATAGCATATCACACTTTAGTGATGGGACAGCAAGGGTTCGAATATATTTGAAGGTTTTGAGGTGAATTACAAACCTAAGATCGAGGTAAGACCCTTCTTTCATCGACTTTAGCTTTTATAAGCAGCAAACATCAATTTGCGATGCAAATGCATATCTTTTATCATATTGTCATGGAATCTTTTATTTTTGTGTGTTGATTATGGTCCTACCTTGTTATAGTATCGAGGGAGTTATGAGTTAAAGTCGTTACGCCGCGTGAATTTAGCGAAAAAGGTATGTTAAGGCTATTCTCTTCCTATGGCATGTTTCCTTAAAGCTTAGGAGCAATGTAATTCAGTTGTTATCGTTGTTATACTTGTAGCCATTATTGTTGATTGTTGGCTGCTCGAGTGCATATAATCCTCTCTTATCGGGATTCTTATTCAGTAGTAGTATTCGTATATTGGACACGACTTAGAGGCTATTTTTATAGGTTGCTTATAATTAAATTGCTCGCTTTTAGTTGTTGGATTGTTATTGTTGCCTTTGGGCTATTGTGGTTAGCTGCAGGAATGTGATCTATGCCTAGAAGGGTTATATTCTGTCTACAGGGCTATATGGACGCCTAAAAGGGCTATGAGTTGCCTATGGGGCTATATAGATGCCTAGAAGGGCTATGAGTTGCCTACAGGGATATATATTGACGCCTAAGAAGGCTATGTGCTTCCTACATGGTCATGTTGTTGCCTAAGAGGGCTATGAGTTGTCTATAAGCTATGTTGATGCCTAAGAGGTCTATGTAACTGCCTGCGGGTCTAGGGGACTACCGATAGGGGTATACAGGATGATTGGCACTTTTCGGGCTTATGGGGGCATGAGTAGGTGGTCTTGTGTGCTGTTTGTACCTGCCGAGCTTATGGGGGCTTGGTTAGGTTGTTGTTTTATTATTTTTGATAAGTTTAGATTTAGGAGCAAGTCAGTACAATTATCTTATCCTTGATTTATTGATCAGATTATTCCAGTATATCAGGATATCTCATCATAGTCTATTGCCTTTCATACTCTGTACATTATTTTGTACTGACGCCCCATTGCCTTGGGGGAACTGCATTCATGCATGCAGGTCCTAACAGATGACCGAGTAGACCTCCTCAGCAGCAAGATTGACTTTTATCCGGTTGGTCAGCCCCTTTCCTCTGGAGCTGCCAGAGTTGGGAGGTTTGTTACCTTTTGTTGTATATATTCTCATGGGTAGGCTGGGGCCCTGTCCCACCAATCTTTACTACTCTTAGAGGCTTGCAGACTAGTGTGTGGGGTTTATAGCTACGTTATGGCCATGCTAGCCTATGTTGTTGGTTTGCTGAAACCTGTGAGCTGTTTGATGTATTGTACTGATATATACCTGCTTTTAGTTTTGGTATAGATATTATGGTGGCCTCGACGGCCCAATCAGGACTTCTGTGCTAGTTGGCATTTTATTTATACGATTTCCTGGGAGTAGCTGTTTCCTTTATAAATCAGTTGACAGGGGCCTTGCCGGCCGAGGGCTTAATTTTAAGTCGAGATATACTTATTTGTTTTCTTGACTGTTTGTGACTGTCATGCGCTAGTAGCAAATGGTTCAGCAAGGTCGGCTCGAGCCTGAGTTCTGGCATTAGGAGCCAGTTGCGCCCTAGAATCTGGGGCGTGACAGGCATGCTCTTCCTCACTTTTAGAATAAACCAAAATGTCATCAATAAATACTATAACAAACGAATCAAGAAATGGTTTGAACATACCATTCATCAAACTCACGAAAGATGCATGCGCATTTGTCAACCCAAACGACATAACTAGAAACTCATAGTGCCCATAGCGGGTCCTAAATGTTGTTTTTGGTATATCTTCATGCCTAATCTTTAACTGATGATAGTCAGGACTTAGATCAATCTTAGAAAAAAAGTAGATGCACCCTGCAACTGGTCAAAAGATCATTTATCTGAGGTAGTGGATACTTGTTCTGAATGGTAACCCTATTCAACTGTCGGTAGTCTATACACATCCTTTCTTGCTAATGATGGTGTTACCACATTTGTTGCTCTAGATAGGATCATAGAGTGATGGAGAAAAGATACCAATTTGTATCACCCAGATACCAATTGGATTCAAGTCATAGCACGAAGGAGTAGAATGAAGTGAGTTTTTTTCCTAAAGTCCTATAGCCTCTCGAAAAAAAGTAAGGACGTCTTCGTACCGTTCCGCAAGACTCTATTAGACTCATTTTGGTACAATGAGATCAACGAACCTAGGGCTCTTATACCAACTTTTGTCACAACCCAGACCATCCTGATTGGCACCCACACTAACCCTCCGGTGGGAGAACTGTTACTACAACCCAACTAACCAAATTAACGAAAACTAAAGCATTTAAAGATACGGAAGTAGGTTTAAATGTCTAAGGAAAACAATAGGGAGTTCCCATAAACTCCAAAGGTTTATATAAACTAGCCAAACTAATGCAGAAGAACAACCCCTAGAACTTGAAAGTCATTGTACCAAAGCTCTACTAACGACAAGTTTAAGAACAAGTGGTACAACCCCGAAACTAAACAAATACCTTAAACAAATAGTCTGAGTCCTAAAAGAGTGGACTTAAATAAGAGAGATCCATGGCATCCTGAAAGAACTCGTTCACCCTTAAATCTGGTCACGCTCAATAGTCACCTAGCTGAGGTCTATCAATAGCCGCCTGAAGATGCCCTGTACTCAACAAACAAAGAACAAGTGCAGTATCAATACACAACCACAGTGTACTGGTAGGATTAATGCACAATTCCACATTCTCAATAACAAGTAGATATAACAAATCAATGGTTCTCTCATGGAACAAAATTCAATGGTCCTCTCATGGAACCCATACCCAAACTGTTAGTGTACCGGTACGTGGTACCCGATCCAAGTTAGTGTGCCGAATGTTACAACCGATCCCATATATGCACCGGAACGTGGCACCTGATCCAAGTTAGTATGTCAGAACGTGACACCTGATCCATTCAACAAGCCACAATCCCAATCACAATGTACATTCTCGTAATCATACAATCAAGTGTTGATTCATGGCATTCAATTATTCATTTATACTCAATTACATTAGGTGAGATCAATAGGCTTCATTCACATAAATTCATTCATTACAATGAAGCAATTACTAACATACATCACGCAAAACATGAAATCACAACCATCCCCTTCCTCGAATCCAAGTTTGAATCCCCTGAGGCACTTGAATCTTCCCTTTTCGGATTCTTTCTGCTTGTTCTAGGTCTACAAACAATTAATATAACACAAGAATCAATAAACAAGACATAATTATCGGTATTATAATCATTAATATCAACCCTAGGCCAAACCATTGATTAGGGCTTTTTCCACCATAATTCCCAGATCAAAACCTTCCCCCAACAATAATTATCCAAGAAACTACGTTCTACTGATCGAAATACGGATTAGGGAAGTAAAAACCTTACCTTTAGCAGCAACAGTTGTGAAAAACTGTCAAGAAACCACCCAACTCACCTCCTAGCTCGCAAGAACTAGACTTGTAGAAAATAACATTTTTGAGGTTTATTTCCGACTTAAATTGCGACTGTCCCACCACAGTGGACCTCATTCCGCTATAGCCGTCCCACCCTGGCGAGAATAATCCCGCCTTGGCTGCTTGCACGGAAACAGAGAGTTAAATTCAGAGCTTCAAACCCTTTTTTTCACAACACACCTTCAACCCATGAAACTCAGAAAATACCCGTTCACGCTAAGATCAGTTTCGGGAGTTCTACCCGCCCGAATTCGATTTCGTAAAGTGATACGGGTTCCTTAACGTCGTAGTTATCTACTCATGTGATAAAATTCATAATTAGATATCTAATTCATTACCAGATTTCCCTAGATCTCACTGACTCTGATTTCGTCAAAATCTGGACTAGGTTAGGAAATTCCAACTTACTACCACGTTTTCTAGCCCCAATTCTTTCCCCATTGGCTTTTCCCTAACAACGAAATTAGGTCGTTACATTTATAAACTAAAATGTTGAGTTGAGTGCAAAGATTGATGCGTATGACACACAACAATTTAGTAATAAAATTTGAGAGGAAGAAAATATTATTATAAGCCAACTTGGGAAGCTAAAATTGGAGGGCGAATTGCTTGATCATACTTTTATTGAGGTTGTCACTGTTGAGAAGAGTACACAAGAGCTATGTAATGAAGTAAATAATATTATTTTTAAAAACTCTAGTATGTGTAAATATGAGGGTGTAAATAATAATACAATTCATAAGTTAGGGCGCATTAGACCTCACTCTAATCATTTTTTCACATTATGTTTAGATGAAGAGATATTAATTAATCCATTTGAGCCTATAGAAGAGTGTATAGAGGAGGAACAATGTGTCTATATTATTGAATTTATTGTTCCAAAATTGGAGAAATACATTCCTCACTTAGGATCCAAGAAGTGTGTAATGCAATATCTATTGTTTGGGACCTTTATTTTTGTATCACAACCTTCTGAGCGTAATAGAAAAATTGATGCAAAATTAAAGGTGCAATTCATATCTTCAAAGTGAAAGGAAAAAATAGTAAATTTGATGCTGTCGTGCCGCTACGATAAATAAAGCGCTTATTGGGAGGCAACCCAATTCGTAGTTTAACTTCTTATTTCTTTTAGTGTCACTTTTTTTTTTTTTTTTTTTTGCAGATTTAGGGCAAGTCTGAGTACCCAAATGTGAAGCTAAGGAACACGTTTTGAGCTTAATTGTGGAGTGTGTGTGACCTTTGATGAAAGGAGAGAAATCGTGTGGTTAGCTAGGCCATAGAAAGCCCGAGGGAATATTTCTCACCCTTATTCTTCTTCTCTTTTCTATAAATTACTTTGGGGACAAAGCATGATTTTAAGTGTGGGGTGAAAATTCTTCCGATTGTTGTGAGCTTAAGGGTCAATATGCCATAGGATTTTTTTATTTTTTTTATTTTATTTGAAATATATAAATACAAAAAAATAATATATATATATATATGTATTTTAGT